>PVKC010039310.1:0-12554 GCA_004027635.1 Crocidura indochinensis | reverse complement strand
AAGCAGAGATCAACAGATGGGAATACATTAGACTGAGAAGTTTCTGCACCTCAAAAGAAATAGTGCCTAGGATACAAGAGTCACCCACCGAGTGGGAGAAACTATTCACTCAACACCCATCAGATAAGGGATTAATATCCAAAATATACAGGGCACTGACAGAACTATATAAGAAAAAAACTTCTAATCCCATCAAAAAGGGGGAAAAGAAATGAACAGACACTTTGATAAAAAAGAAATACAAATGGCTAAAAGGCACATGAAAAAATGCTCCTCATCATTAATCATCAGGGAGATGCAAATCAAAACAACGATGAGATACCACTTCACACCACAGAGATTGGCCCACATCAAAAAGAATGAGAATAATCAGTGCTGGCGGGGATGTGGAGAGAAAGGAACTCTTATCCACTGCTGGTGGGAATGCTGTCTAGTCCAACCACTATGGAAAGCAATATGGAGATTCCTCCAAAATCTGGAAATTGAGCTCCCATTCGACCCAGCTATTCCACTTCTAGGGATATATCCTAAGAACACAAGAATACAATACAAAAATCCCTTACTCACACCTATATTTATTGCAGCACTATTCATAATAGCCAGGCTCTGGAAACAACCAAGATGCCCTTCAACAGACGAGTGGCTAAAGAAACTGTGGTACATATACAAAATGGAATATTATGCAGCTGTCAGGAGAGATGAAGTCATGAAATTTTCATATACATGGATGTACATGGAATCTATTATGCTGAGTGAAATAAGTCAGAGGGAGAGAGATAGATGCAGAATAATCTCACTCATCTATGGGTTTTAAGGATAATATAAGTCATTTTTGTAACATTTCTCAGTATGAGGGAACTCAAAAGCCTGTATAGAGTACAGGTGGGGGTGGGTTGGGAGGGAGGGAGTTTTGGGGCAGTGGTGGCAGGAAAGTTGCATTAGTGAAGGGGGTGTTTAAAAAAGAAGTTAAAGAAAAAATAAAAAAAATGAAAAAAAAAAAGGCCTCCCAATTCTTATCACTAAGTAGGTGGAATGGGTTATTTTTTTTTTAAATCAGGATCTTAACAAGATATTTTTTGGGGGGAAAGTGTGTGTAAAACTATTAAATAAACTTTACTAAAAAAGAGTATTAAAATATTTTTTTTTACAGCCAGAGCAATAGCACAGTGGGTAGGGCCTTTGCTTTGCACATGGCTGACTCAGATTTGATCCCTAGTATGTAACCTGCTTTTCCACTCCAATACCAGAATTCAAATTATATTCATTCTCCAAGTTCTGATCAGGAGTGTATTGTGAGAAATGAATCAGTTATTCTGAAAGAATTATCTAATTGTTTTGCCATTAAATTATTATATATTTTATTTTAATAAAGTACCTTGCACATAATAGGCACTTAATATATGTACATTTTATTTATGATATCCTCTAATTTAACTATTTTAATTATTAATGAATTATTTTTCAATTTATTCTTATTTTTATAGTTTTTTTAGATTTCAAAATATATATGAAGGTTGAAAAAAAGGCAACATATTTTATAAATTTCCATTTAAGTTTATAGAAAAGGAGGGGGAATGCTTTACCCTACTTCTGCTACTTTTAATAAAACTTACTTAATTTCCACTTTCAGTAATACTTAAGGCTGTAGGAAATGCTGAGTGACTGGCAAGACAAATGCTTTTAAATTATACAGGTACAAAAATAAGGCAACAAACAGAAAAAGGCTGTCCTAAAAAAACACTCATTTGACTAGAAAAAGTTCATAAGTACTCTAAATATATTTTGATATAACTAGTCTGCATTCTAGACATTTTTATTTGATTCATCTTTTCAAAAAGTGATAAATTCTTCAAAGATAATCAACATCATTAGTCCATTGTTCAATTATAATTAATTAACATTAGTGAAGTCAGTTTTTCTTTTTTTCTTTTTTCTTTCTTTCTTTTCTTTTCTTTTTCTTTTTTTTTTTTTTTGGTTTGGGGACACACCTGGTGGTGCTCAGGGGTTACTTCTGGCTTTACAG
Source organism: Crocidura indochinensis (assembly GCA_004027635.1). Classification (NCBI taxonomy): domain Eukaryota; kingdom Metazoa; phylum Chordata; class Mammalia; order Eulipotyphla; family Soricidae; genus Crocidura; species Crocidura indochinensis. The sequence goes on along the minus strand of PVKC010039310.1, from coordinate 10,531 downwards.
TCAGAAATCGCTCCTGGCAGGCTCCAGGGAACATATGTGATGCCAGGATTCGAAGCACCGGCCTTCTGCATGCAAGGCAAGCACCCTACCTCCATGCCATCTCTCTGGCCCCTGAAGTCAGTTTTCATTTAGCAAATGTTTGTTGAGAATTTGCTATATTCCAGTTATAGAGATAATAATCATAAGTTTAGGAGCAATAAAATATTCATTTATGGGATGGTTCGAATCCCGGCATCCTATATGGTCCCCTGAGCCTGCCAGGAGCGATTTCTGAGCGATTTCTGACCGTAGAGCCAGGAGCAATACCTGAGCACTGCCGGATGTGATCCCAAAACAACGAACAAAAACAAAAATACATTCATTTATTTTCAACATACAAACTTTTGAAAGCTCCTACACACAAAATAGGTAGAGAAATTAATTAGGCTAAAGCCACATTAAGCCATGCCTGATATTAATATCTTTTGACTTTAGGAAAATGTATCCAGCAGTCAACAGGATTTTGATTTCAATTAGTGGAAAACAATTACACTAGTCATTTAGCTGTATAATTTTGAAAGCAGCAACTCTGTTTTCCTAGTAGACAAAACTACTTACAGTTCCCCTAAATTTTTTAGTGAAGAAAATGTCTTGTCTGGAACAAAATCAATTTGATTTCTAGGCAGAAACCTGTAAGACATGGTAGGAGTCAGCATTATTGGTTGTGTCTACTGTAATAACCAGAAATTCCATAGATATAGGTGTAATTTAACAATCCTTCTTTGAAGTTTCAAAGTGAGGTTTGCTCTGGTATGAAACACAAGACAGCAGGAGCTTCTGTTGAGTTCACACTTTTTTGTTTCCAGAAAGTTCTACCATAAGTAAATTGAGGTGCTGAATACAACTTACAAACCTACACTTTGCTTGCAGTCTAACTATTATAGAAATTTTTTTCTCCCAATATACACATATGTGACTGACAAATTTCGGCCCTGTTAATAATTCTAAGAGACAGCTTTGATGGAAACGTGTGAAAGTCACTTTCTTTAAGAATAGAAGGCCAGAAAGAGCAGAGCTTGAACTAAACCCACAGTAGTCTTTGGGATCACAAACAAGTTTAAATTTAGTTAAGGGACGGTGGTTTTATTTTTCTCTTCTATAGAAGATGAGTACTACAAGAAAAGTTTCAACACACACACACACCATATCTATATCAAAAGTTAATTGCCTCAGGAATTAAATGTCTATGAGATTTTTAAAAATAAGATAGTGAATATGAAAGTGATCACAAAGCTACATGGAGATACAGTGTTGATGCATTTTGTTTAGTTTTCCTATATCTTCTCTCATACACTAAGACTTGGAACAGGCTGAAATCAATATTTTGCAACTCTGTAATAAATATATAAACTCAAAATAGCCTTATCTCATGAAGAAAGGTAGACTACTAAAAAAAGAACATATACCAATTTTTTGTTTTTCACCATCTAGTTGCTTGCAAGCACTATGAAATGCTTACTTCATATGAAAAACTGCAATTAAAACAATAGCAAAATTCTTATTTTTTATTATTTTTTTCAAAACTCTTATATTTTAAGCTTGCAAGCAAATTTGTGTCAATCCTGTGCCAATTGTGCCAATATATCTGCTATTGCACACACATAAATAACATAACTAGTAACAAGAAACACTAATCAGAACATTTGAATGCTTTAGTTATTCTTTACTTTAGAATAAAATTATTTTTCTTTTGAAAAGGCATTAAGTCATTAAGTAACACTGGCAGTAATTGTTGCATAATGACCACCTCTGCATATATTATCTCACTTTCTTGCTGATCATGGTATTAGATGTGAGTTCTATAAAATAGATACACAGAAATCAAGCTTACCCTCAGAAATGAACAGCAGGAGACCAAAATGATGAGCAGCCTAATGTAAAATTCAGTTCTGCCATCAAAAATACATAAAAACTCAAAATAGGCTTATCTCATGAAGAAATATCTCATGAGTATGCTGTTTTTTCTGGAACAACATTTTCAAGCCAGGTCACAAACAGAAGTTTAAATTTTTGTGTGTGTTTTCTTTTGTCTTCCAAATCTATTGAGTTGACCTTTATTTATTCAAGTTCATGGTATACTTACAGCACGGTGAGTGAATTACACGACAGAAACGTAGAATTTGTAAGGTGTTTTATGCTATTGCCTTCCAAATCCCTAAAAGACATGAGAAAAGAAAATTAAAAACTATTTTTACACAAAATCTATATCTTGGGGCATTTTTCTTGAAGAGTAGTTTTGGACTTTGTTTTCCATTTATTCTAATTTATTCTTCATTTCGAATTTTATACTTTCCTCCTAATTATTGTAGGATTAATATTTTTGTTTGTTTGGGGGCATACCACACTGTACTTATGGGTTACTCCTGACTTTACACTAGGCTATTACTCCTAGTGGTGCTTGTGGGGGCATATGGGATACCAGGATGGCTGCATACAAGACAAATGACCCAGCAGCTGTTCTATTGCTTCAGCTCCAGTTAATATTTCTAACACTATGCTTTACTCTCTTTCTAATTAATGTTAAAACATAATCACATTGAAAGAAAGCACAGCTCAGTAATTGGTAACTGTGCTATTAATTATTATAATAATGTCACCACAAATATAGTTATCATTTATTTGCCTATTATTGTGTCAGTTGCTGTTTCAAATGTGTAAAAAATGATCTTATCAGGGGTCGGAGTAGTGGCGCTAGAGGTAAGGCGCCTGTCTTGCAAGTGCTAACCTAGGACAAACTGCAGTTCCATACCCCCCCACGGCGTCCCTTATAGTACCCTCAAGCCAGGAGCGATTTCTGAGAGCATCGCCAGGAGAAACCCCTGAGCGTCAATGGGCGTGCCCCCCAAAATGATCTTATCAATCTTTACTTAAACTTAAAAAGGTTCTGAGGTTCCTGAAAATTCTTTTGGCTACGTAAGTGGTAGATTTCTCTTCAAAACCAGATATCTGAATCTGAAATCTAGACATTATCAATGGCATAGGTTGACAAGCTTCCTAAAGTCAGTAAAATCATTTGTTCTCCCTTTTAACTGAATGAAAAGTCAGACTGAAGTTATTTTGTATGTACTGAATGGCATTGTCAGGATTTATATCTGAATCTGTGTGTTCTTTCTTCCAGGACTCTGTGCTGCTGCTGAATGTAGCTGGGACTGAGCCTTAGTGACCCCTAGAAAGTATTAGGATGAGAATCTTAGACTCCACCCACTCAGAAACTAGAACTAAAATTTTCTTGTTTGTTATGCATAGGGTTCTCTAAAATCATTGTTGGAGAGTACTTTCTGGCAGGTAACAGTGACTTTTGAAGGAAGTGTTGGAGTTGGTCAAAGAATAAAGGAGCAAGTCTTTTTAAATTAAAGAGATAGTGTATGCTCAAAGAACTCTCAGTGGAACATTTTGGTGCCTCTAGAACAGTGTTTCTAAAAGTAGATGAGGTTGGTAGATATTGAGAAGGGTGCCGTAATTTTAGGTACAACTGGATGGGGAGGTGTAAGTAGTCCCAGGCACAGCTTGTACCTAAGACTGCTTACTTACCAAGCTGTACCTAGGACTACTTACCCCTCTCCATCCATCCAATTGTTCTTGTTTTTAGCCATACCCAGTGGTGCTCAGGGCTTACTGCTAGTTCCTACTGGTACTCAAGGAACCATATGGAATATGAAATAGGCAGTATGCAAAGCAAACACCCTACTGGCTCTACTATCTCTCTAGCCCCTGTGGAGAATTTATGTTTGTTCAAAAGAAGGTAGAGGGCTAGCATGATAGCACAGCGGTAGGGCATTTTCCTTGCATGTGGCCTATCTGGAATGGACTGAGGTTAGATCCCAAGCATCCCATATGGTCAGGAGCAATTTCTTTCTTTCTTTTTTTTTTTTTTTGGTTTTTGGGCCACACCCAGTGACGCTCAGGGTTTACTCCTGGCTATGCGCTCAGAAGTCGCTCCTGGCAGGCACGGGGGACCATATGGGGAACCGGGGGATCGAACCGTGGTCCATCCTAGGCAAGGCAGCAGGTACCTTACCTCCTGCGCCACCTCCCGGCTCCCAGGAGCAATTTCTGAGAGCAATGCCAGGAGTAACCCCTGAGCACTGTCGCCAAAAACAAAACAAAACAACACATTAACAACAATGAAAAGAAAATATTAAAAGAAAAAGAAAGAAAAGAAAAAAGAAAAGAAAGAAGGTAGATTTCAAGGGTAGGGATGCTGAGTGACTTTTTTCTGGAAAGGGGGTAGTAGACCAAATGAAATAAGAAACTTCTGAAGAAGGAAGGGACATGTGGCTAATGGCCAAGGACAGGAGTAGTGGAAGAAGGAACAGATAATGAGGATCTCACATACTAAAGGGAGAAATTAGAATTTTATCTCTACACTCAAGGGAATTCTCCAACAATGTTTACATTGGAAAGGATCAAGATCATAGTTTACTTTTGTAAAGACCATAGAATTTTTAAGCAATTTAAACTTCAGGGTAAGTTTTCTTAAGGTGAGTTAGTGAAAGAGAAAAAAAGAAAGAGTGAGAGAAAGAGAGAGCATGTGTGTGTGTGTGTGTGTGTGTGTGTGTGTGTGAGAGAGAGAGAGAGAGAGACATAGAGACAGAGGCAGAGAGAGACAGAGACAGAGACATACGGAGATAGAGAGAGAGAAAGAGAAAGAGAGTGAGAAGTAGTAAAATGTTTGCCCAGAGGCAGGCAGGGGGGAGGAGGGGAGAAAAACTGGAGACATTGGTGGCAGGAAATGTGCACTGGTAATGGCTAGTGTACATTGTATGACTGAAACTCAATCACAATTTTATGACTGAAACTCAATTAAAATTTTTAACCATGGTGCTTAAATAAATGAATTATTTTTAAATGCTCTTCCTCATAAATTGAGGGGGGGAAATGCAGGGTTCCAGAACCAGTCATATGAACATTGAATGGAAATAAAAAATGATCAGACTCAAACACCAAACTCAAAGTCAACGACAGCAGAATTGATATCCAATCTACAATAAGCTATACACAGAGAGGACTAGTTACTCTAGTAGTCCAGGGGACAAATGGGGGAGATATGAGATGCATGCTGGGAATAGGGGTGGAGGGAGGACAACACTGGTGGTGGGAATGGCCCTGATTCATTCTCACATGTATCTTAAATACTCTGAAAGATTCATAATTCACTCTGGCCACAATAAAAATTATTTAAGAAAAAAGAACTTCATTAAAAACTTAAAAAAAAAAGATCTTAAATGCATACTCACATCCAATTGAGTTGAGGCATTTGGGCACACATCTGCTTGGGAAGGGTTTCTAAGTAGTTATTAACCATAGACCTTTATAGAAAGAAGATATTAGAATGATATGCTATTTTGTGAACAGCATTTTTATTTCCATAATTTAGATACTTGTATGCTGAAATTGGCAAGATGAAGAATATTAATATAAGTTCTTTTAAATATAGTGTTTAGGTATGTCTGTATATGGTATGAATACAAACTTTTTGCAGAAATCATGAATGCATGAATATGATAATCTGGGAATAAATATAGCAAAACTTAATTTTATGAGATAAAACAAAAGCATATATTGGGTAATAATTTTGACATTTAGGGTAATTTTCCTTATAAACTTCACATTTGCAATAACTTTTAATACCAAATACTTGAGTTTATTTTCAGGGAAACATTAATCCTTTAAAATATTAATGAGCCACATTGAATTGAGTTAAATGTAAAAAATGATAGTAGATCTAGGGAAAGGAAACAGCTCATAAGCATGTTTAAGCATGATCAATTTATGATATTGTAGTCCCTTTTGGCAAATGGAAAAATAATGATATTATATCAACTATAAAGGGATATAATAATCCCCTGCTGATAAATCATTTCAGTATATTAGTAAACAACACAAATGTAATTATGAAAACAACTCTGTTGGTAAGACAAGGCTTTTGAAATTTTCAGTGACTCTTGCTGGGCAAATTTTCCTCTCTTAAAATGTAGTTGGAGCTGAACTGAGACTGATGAATAGACTTGAATATAATTAGCAGATAAAAAAGAATATTATCTTTGGTCAGCGACAGTAAGTAAAAACATGCTTCAGGCTGAAGGAAATTAAAGAAGATCAAACATAAATCAGCTGATAAAGATAAAATATATCCTGAGTCATTTATGACCAGGAAGTATCAACAATAATTTCAAATTCTAGAATATAGGAAAATTTTTGACTAATAAAAATTATGGTAGATTTATAAAGTAAGTAATAAATATACTTTTTAATTAGTAAATTGTTAGTGGGTTAGTTAATTTTTCTTCTCTGGGTTTTTGTGTTTTACCCAGTCATGCTCAGGGCTTACTCCTTGCTCCAGGCTTAGAAATCATTCCTGATGGTAGTAGAGATTAAGTGTTAGCCCTATTCAAGGCTTAAGGCCTAATTTTTTTAAAAAACTCTTTTTGTAAACTAGTGTGAGATTTGATTGCATTTTAGAGACAGCTGTACTGAAAGAGCATTTTTCAATATTTTGCATTTTATAGAAAGTTGTATTTAAATTTGCCTTTGATGACAGTTGTATTTAGCAATTCCTGAATACTTACAGGAAAAACAGAGACCTTAATCCAGTAAACAACTGTTGTGAAATTATGGTTATTGGATTGTCATCTAGAATTCTGAGAAAAGAAACACAAATATTTTAATGTTAGAGACATCTGAGAAATAGAACTGGAAAAAATTTAGAAGGCCAATGATAACCCACCACCCTTTCCCAATGCTTAACACATGCATGCTGCTTTCCTAATTAATGTTCTGTCTTTTGGCTAGACTTCCAGGAAAAGATTTTTCCACTCTGTGGTTGAAGCCTCTCTTCCCCACAACCCCTATACCAACTCTTGTCAATTTCATCCTGACTGTTTTATTTATTTAGTTTTGGGGATTTTGGGCCACATCCTATAGCACACAGGGATACTCCTGGCAGTCTTGGGGGACCATACATGCTGGTGATGGAACCTGATTTACCTCTTGTAAAGCAAGCGCCCAACTGCTATGCTATCTATCGCTCTGTCCCGTCTTGACTGAGTTTTTTCTTTGCATCCATGTCTCACTGTGTTGAAAAACACAAACTATGCTTTTCACATGCGGATTTCTGGCTCCAGAACAAGTGTTCCATATGTAGTGGTCAAATGTAAGCTGCACAAATGAACTGACCTAACAATTGACTGAATAAAGTTTGAATAAAAGAATTACTAGAAATTCACAATATAGTTTTTAATTTACCCCATGTTTAGGTGATATGTTCAATAAGGTTTGTATAAATAACCTCTTGTGGAGCTTTGTGGTTAAAGGGTAAAATATATATAAATATGTATTAAAATTAATATATATTTACCAAATGTATGGTATTTTTCTAGAAAAAATAAACTCAAAAGAAATATGCTTGATTTTATCTTATTGCCTTTACAACTAAATATTATTTCTTCTTATTCTTAGAATTAGGTGAGAGAAGCAATAAGAGAAAAGAGCTACCATAACAACTTCTGCATGTCAAAGATTTTGCGTGTGCTTCTTTACATAAATCATGTGATTTATTTTGCACAGATTTCCTCTTAAAAAGGACTGAAGTTAAGATACAAATGAGGTAAAGACGTTCATTTGGGGCCTGGGAGATAGCATGGAGGTAAGGCGCTTGCCTTTCATGCAAAAGGTCATCGGTTCGAATCCCGGTGCCCCATATGGTCCCCTGTGCCTGCCAGGAGCAATTTCTGAGCATGGAGCCAGGAGTAACCCCTGAGCACTGCCGGGTGTGACCCACAAACCACAAAAAAAAATTAAATTAAATTAAACATTAAGGTATTGTGATTTTTTCATTGTAGAGTTTCAGTAGAACAATGTCCCAACATCATCCTACTGCGACTGTCAGTTCCTCTTCACCAATGTTCTCAGGTTGCCCCCCCCCACCTCCTTGAAAGAGACATATTTATTTAATTATTTTGAATATTTAGGCCTCACTCAGCAGTGCTCAGAATCTACTCCTAGCTCCAAACTCAGGAATTATGCCTGAAAGGGCTCTAGGGACTATATATGGTGTCACAGATTGATCCATGGTTGGCCACATCAAGCATTCTATCCACTATACCATTACTTTAGTCCAACACGAACATTTTAAAATTTAGGTATTATATTGTTGGCTTCCTAGTTTAGACATATGCATATACTATATCTTTACATTACCAAAATTCTCAAAGCTCCTGAGTTTCACCCTCGTTACCCTTATCCATCTCTCTACTCCCCACCTTAGTGTTTTGTTTTCCTGTTCTCATTTATATGAACTAGGGTCAGGGGAAATCTCGTCTCTCCCCTTTGATATCATGCACAGACCTCTGATAAGAGAATTCTTGGGGCATAGCTATTGATTGATCTTACAAACTGGTGAAAAATCGCCATCATATTTTCAGACCTTTCTCTGAAATCTAAAAAGTCTTTAACTTACTTTTTAGGTCAGTAGTTTTCATCTGAGGCGACTTTTCTTCTTTTCTCCCAACCCTCCTCAGTGACATTTGGCAATGTCTGGAGATATCTTGGGTTATTACAAATCTGGTATCAACTATTAAGAATAGGGGTCACAGATTTATTCTAAGGATCCTAAAATTTGTAGGGCATGTTGAATCCTCATCAAAAGTTATATGAATTAAAATTCCAATAGTACTGATAGAGAAAAATTTGAATCTGTGAACATAGATGGGATGCTACTGGTCTCAAAAAGAAACATGAAACATTTGGCACCAGCATCTTTTCACACAGATAACTATTTTACATACAATTGTTAGAGTGGTTGGGTAAAGTGTACCTGTTATCTGTTATCCAGGAAAAATAAACAGGACATATAAATAACTAGAAGTCATGCACACTGATGAATATTGTTAAGACTAAGATCCTTTGTGAGTGTATGCTTGTTTGTGTCTGTGTGCATGTGTGTGAAGCTAGTTAGTGTACTTACAGCCAAATTAAATGATGCAACTCTTGGAATACACCAGGTCTGAGAGTTGTAATGCAGTTGTGGTTGAGATATCTGTTGATAGCATTGGTAAATTAATTAGGCAAATTCAATACTCCACATTAATTGCATAAATATGAGATACTGGTGATGAGTGAGAAATACAAAAAAGAATTTCTGAAAATAGGTTACTCGTGAACAGAAAAAAAAATCAAGGCACATCCGGACTACAACATCAGAATTGGAAACATCAGAACCAGAGCCTGGAAAGTGGTATAAGAGTGTTAATTTATATTACAGTATATTCATGAAATATATGGAATACTTTTACCTGTGACTTTGTTGGATACATCTTTAAGTAGACTAATATTTATTAAACTATACAAATTAGCTAGCAAGGGCTAGAAAAAAAATGAAAGGAAAATACCCAAACTGTAAAAGATAAAAGTAAAGAGAACTTTTTTTCTGTAATGCTAAAAAATTTGTTAAATATTTTTCAATGTAATAAATAATCTAAATACATTGTGGTGACCCATTTCTCTACAACATAGACAACTTTTTTTTTAAAAAAAGTACTATTCTGCTTTTGAAATCTTTACTTTGAAATTTTTACCAATAATATAATTATAAAGAAGTTACTCACAGTATCTGCAGTTTATGTAATCCAAAAAATGCTTTCAAGGAAATGTGTCTGATACAATTATGCTGAAGAAATCTGGTAGGAATAAGATGGAAAGTCATTTTATTATGGTTTAGTCTCTTTTATTAGACTGCTGAATATGAATTCTAATTTCTTATGAAACGACAGCTTGAGAAATAAGCTTTAAACTCTCATTTTTAAATTGAGAGATAGAGTTTTGCCAGTGAGAGCTGATTGTAGACGTTAAGAATACACTCTGATTATATAAGACCCGGTGCAAAAACATCCTAATTTGTTCACTCAATTGTGTCATGTGTCTCATGTGTGATCTAGTTTTTTTTGCTTGTTTGTTTTGTTTTTTAATGTAGACAGACCTGGCAATATGGCTGCCTTTCTGTACTGAAGTACAGGAGTTGTTCACCAGGTAAGCCTTCCATATCACACTGCTGAGTTTTCTTATTTGTTTAGCAAAGTTCTACTGCTTACTTCTCATTTCTTCATATTGTATTTACATAAGGAGGGAGTGGCAGGTCTTATTGTTTTTGATTTTAGGTGTAGAATGATCAGTGTAAAGCAAATTAATGAGTTCGATAAAGTCACAAATGGCAAAAGTCACAAAAGTCCCTGAAAAGGGACTTTTAGCTTAGAGGTTCACGATTTACTTCAGAAGCAACTTAGCAGCAAAACACTAACTTAATAAAATCACGGCTGGGAATGTTAAAGTAGATAATTTCCATTTCCTGTGTTAATTATCCAAAAGTGGGCTAGCCCTGAATGTATGACTTAAAAAAGTTTTAGGCGCGGACACAGCCTCATAATACTAATAATAATGGTCACTTAGTTTTTTGAATGGCTTCCAAATATCTTTTTTTTTTTTTTTTTTTTTTTTT
>PVKC010039309.1:0-12575 GCA_004027635.1 Crocidura indochinensis | reverse complement strand
CAGAAGAGACAAATTAAAAGTGTAAAGAGCCACATGTGGCTCGCGAGCCGCAGGTTGCCGACCACCGACCTAGGTAATTCTCTGCACCTAAAAGTCAACCAATATAGCATCCTTGTACTGCTGCACTGCTCAAGCAGCACATGCATTGAGTCATCAGCCAAGATCACAAGATGGGTTTCTGGGCTCCTGAGAAAAACTTGGAGGATTCCCTCTAAAACAAACAAAACAGTGATCAGGAAGTACAGAGTTTAAGGCATACATGGCAAGACCCATTTTAAATACTGGACTATATATGATCCCTGATCCCTAAATATAGAGTTAGTAGTAAGCCTTGAGCACAATAGGTGTGATCCCCCCCGTCCCAAAACAAGACAAACAAACAGAAACCAAAATTATTGTCATCCCAAAACATTCTTAGAAAAATACCCAAAATAATAGTTAGCCAAACAGCTGGATACTCCGTGATATTAACCATCATTCTTTCCTAAGAAATTTAAAGCAACTTATAAACCAGAGAAATAGAATTTCTTTGTATATATGTCTCTTTCTTAAGGTTGCTAAAATTAGACTGTCTAGATATTTGTAAGAGAAGTCCTTCTTACCCAAATAGCTGAACAGCCTGCTTCCTGGGATATTTTCATAATTGAGGTTTAATGGCATAATTATTTTCATTTTCTTTGTTTTACTGTGTTTGTACTTTTGAGTAATAGTAAATTGCTCTATTAACCAAGAATGAACCTTCCTTGAAATTTTCAAATAGTCATTTACAATTCTTTTAATCAAGAAAACCATACCAGGGGCCGGACGGTGGCGCTGGAGGTAAGATGCCTGCCTTGCCTGCCCTAGCCTAGGACGGACCACAGTTCGATCCCCCAGTTTCCCATATGGTCCCCCAAGCCAGGAGAGACTTCTGAGTGCATAGCCAGGAGTATCCCCTGAGTGTATAGCCAGGAGTATCCCCTTAGTGTCACTGGGTGTGGTCCCAAAACCAAAATAAATAAAAAATAAAAAATAAGAAAACCATACCAAATGATTCATATTTCTCTATGATTTCAATTCACTTCCCCCTAAAAGAAAAAGAAAAATGATGAGTTGTGAAAATGTGGATGAAAACTGATTATACTAAGGAAAATTATGTCTGAGTGTCATTACAAGGAAATAAAAGGAATACATTTATCCTTGGCCCTTCTATGAAAGAAGAAAAAACAGTTCCCTAATATCTATATTCATTAGGAAAATTCCACATGATTTTCTCCTGGTTACAATAATAATGCAATGGGGTTATGCATATGCGGAGCCCATTTGACTCCAGCTCAATCAGGCTTGATAGTAACCAGGATCTTTCCAGCCAGATGGCAGTAGCAATAAGCAGGTGTTGAACGCTATGTTATTAACTCACACTCAGAACCCTAAATATAAAGCAGTGTGAGAGGTGTATGAACTTTCATCTTCTGCAGTGTAGAATGATACTCAGGTGTGAGTTAATACAAAGCCCAATTCCAGAGGTTTGTAGTGATGCATGATTTGGGAAGACATGTGCCTCACTTTTTTAAATTCAATCCTTAATTTGCAAAGAGAACAGACTTACTTTAGAGAATAAAATGAAAGCACATTTTCAAAGTTTCCACAATAATAATGATTGGTACTACAAATGTGAAGTCTCCCATAAGCTTGAAAAACTAGAAATATGACTAATATAGATCCCTCACTTTTATTTCCTTTAAGTAAGTACTTAAAGGAAGGTACTTTAAGACATAAATATTCAATGCAGTCATCTCTGACAGAATTTGTGAAGTGTATAAGGGACAAAGCACCATTTAGTTAAAGGAGGATGATTCAAGGTTGAGGGAATCAGAAAAGGTTTCAAAAAGTGGGGGGAATGAGATGAGTCATAAATAAGAAAATGCTGTGATTTACCCTACACGTGTCCTTGAGTGATTGAAAGCGACACGCCTGATAATCACTTTTGGGCAACAGACCAGGGCTATCCTGAGCAAACCATCAAATATGTTAGTTTTATAGGAATCCTACACGCCTAAGGGAACTCAAAATCCCTTTTTTCAGAGCCAAGAGCTGTTTTAGCCTTAGGCTAAGTACAAGAATGGGGGTGGGGAGGATGTAGGGCTAGAGCAGGGGTGGGGGAATGAAGTGTCTTATATCAGATTTTATTTTAAGTGACAAAACACCCCTCAGATTAGATGGGAAACTAGGGGACATTTTGAGGATTCATTGAACCAGCAGGTAGCCTGGGTTCTGAAATTTAAGAACTGGGATATAGATTACATCAAAATTTTATCATTGAATTGCTCCTTCTTACTCTCTGACCTTTACATCTTTCTACATGGCAAAATCATATTCTCATATGGATTTTCTCTTTAGAAAAAAGAATCAGTGTTCTCAAAGATGCAAGCATATCCTTTTCATTACCACTAATAAAACTGCTGAAATATAGGTAAAAATGTGTGTTGAATGTGGGCTGAAGAGATAGTTCATTAAGTAGGGTGCTTATTTTATATGTAGCTGATCTGGGTTTAATCCTTGGCATCCCATAGAGAAATGTTCAGGAATGACTATCCATATGCCCACTCCCTGAATTAACTACTAAGGCCAAGACAATATTAGTGTCCCTAAAAGTTTATTTTAAGGGACAAAAGAGGACAAAGGGTGGGAGTGGCATCCTTTATTTTCCAATATAATCTTTATTTTCCAAATAAAGAAGGAAAGGAGGCTGGATGATAAAAAAAAATAACACATTCACCAAAAGGCAATTACTAAGATCTGTATTTCCTAAAAATAAATCATCATTCAGGATATCCTAAAATCAAAGTTTCCTCAAAAGTGGATTTGTTTCATCGTTTCTGGGCTCTTGGGTATGTATGAAAAATTTGCATAAAAATCCCCAGATGCTTATGAAACTAGTGTACAGTTTAAGTGGGGGATTCTAGGTCCCTGTCCAATGTCCAAAAAGTTGCTTTCTTTATTTGTGAGCATTAGTTATCCTTCTGTCTCTTGATTCCTTGACCAGATGAGAACATCTTAATCTTGTCCAGCATATGTATTCTAGGTCTTGAGGTCTTCAGCTGGAATCCTGCACTCTATATCCCTTCCTGAAGCTTGCTGTTCTAGAATTTGTTAATGTACCTCTTTAGGGCCATAACACATTATCCCCATGGCTTGTTTATTTTTTCAACCACATGTGTATGAGTGAAAATCTCTATCTGTCGTAAGTGGGGTGGAGTGTAGGTAAGGGCAGAAAGATGGTTACTGGCATGAGATCTCCCAGTCATTTACATCCTTTGTTTAGTTTGTTATTACTTGGGCTAGATTTAAAAGGGACAATTAAATTAACTAGGTTACCTGGTACCTCTCTCCTCTCTTCTCTGTACCCCAAAATAGATGCAGTTTATATTTTCTTATTTGATCAAGGACCACATAACCAAGAAATCAGTGTTCTATCATCAGAGTTGGAAACTCACAGCAAGAATTAGTTATTCACAAGTCTGAAACAAGGAATAAATCCCTTAAAATTAGCAGACAGGCATTTATGGAGACTGACCAAACAACAAAACCACATTAAGTCCTCAATAATTTCAAGAATGTCCTAAAGAGGGAGGCGCAGATAAATAACCACCACTGACAGAGGAATAGGCTTATATTCCCATCCACCAGAGATAATAGGATTATTTATAGGTTGTAAGAGTTGGGGATAGTTCAAGTTTTTTGACCTTTTAGTCCTTTCTTTAAGTAAAAAGATGAATACTAAGGAGCCAGAGAAATAGTACAGCAAAACACTTTCTTTGCACTACCAGGTGTGGAGCTAACTTACCCCACCCAAAAAAGGATGAATACCTTCCTTCCTTACCACTATTGAGAGAATTAAGTAATGTAAAATACATAAAAGAACTAAAACATTATGCTTTTTCCTCCCATGCCCCAAGCCAACTGAGGAGTTTATGTGAATAATCAAGGACTTTCTGGACTATACAAGTCCAGGAGCATGCTTTGAGAGAAGTACTCCTCGATTTCCCAATAAGCTGGCATTAGAGGAAACACATGAGGTGATTGATTTCTTTTTTAATTTACACAAAGCTGGTTTGGCACCTGGTTTATTCTGTTTATACCCCTGTGGCAATTACCTTTTGCATCACTCCCCTGGCACTAAGCAGAGAAGGCATTGTTCAATTACCTATTGTTTGATGTGTGTGAATTCTGTTCTAACCAGTGACCTAGGGCACTTAATATAAGCCCTTTGAGCCTCATTCACCAAATGTGAAAAATGAGCTTAATAATTCTGTCTTCATAGAGCTTCTGTGAAGATTAAAAATGATGTATGAAAAGAACTGAGCCGAAGGTCAGACACGTATTCATCCTTATAGATATTGCCCTGCTTGTTTTCGCCTCCCTATATCCAAACCTAATCAGAGAGCAAGGAGTCAATGAGAAATCTCTGCTCCACTCATGGGAGAAGTTTGCATTTTCCTTTGCTAAAAGGTGGAGCAAGGTACTTGTGCTGAGTTCGGTGGCACCTGTTTAGTCTATCGAGCTTCTACATTTTTCTAAATGTAAAAGTCCTGACTTTTATGCCTCGCCAGCATGGATAGATTTGCTTTGGAGAAAAGCTAGCAGTCCCCAGTACAATAGAGTTCTAGGCTCTAAAAGGAGATGGTATTTTTAGTACACTCTGACTTATTTTCATTCAAGTTAAATTCTGGAGTTCGTGCTTGTTAACTGATTTGAATCCTGTGGTATAGAGTGTTGATGACCACAATTTAGTGTCAAATCTTTTTACTATCTTGCTCCTAAAGCAAACCTACCAGTAATTTTCACAATAATGCAGAGATTCAGCTCTTGTTTTCATGCTCTTTAGATTAAATAAATAATATGAAAAATTAGCAGGCAAATAATTCTTTATTAAGTATCCTAGGTTCAGTTCTTTAAAATGTAGAACTGGGGCAATAGTTTAGCAGGTAGGCTTTTGTCTTGCATGCGGCCAACCAGGGTTAACTCCCCTGCACCTGATACTGACCCCTGAACCCAACAGGAGTGATCCCTAAGCACACAGTCAGAAGCTAGCTCTGATCTCTGAGCTCTGAGTTGGGGGGAGTGTGATTACCCCTACTACATCGAAACAAAATGTAGAGTCCCAGAGGAGGACCCAGGTCAAGGTGGTTTTTTTAAGGAAGCATTCCTGGAAAAAAAAAAAAAAACAATTAGAGAATAAGAGGAGAGGAAAAGGAACAGACAAACCTCAGACAATCCAAGTCACCACCTACTGCTTATGTACCAGGAAAGAAAACACTTGAAGATAGATTACTCCTCAAAATTCATCCAAATGCAAGTCAAAGTACCAGGACTCCCAAAGTCTGCAATCACAGTCCATGAGAAACAATTAACCACAGAAGCTGAGAGTGAGGCCAGGAATGGTAAAAAGAAGTTCAGGAAGATCTGAGCAGAGCCCTTAAGGCATCCACCATTTCAAGTTCCCTAGGGAGAGGCACATTTTTTGTTTTCCTACTGTCAAGGATTGGGAAATTTACTGTTTTATGATTTATTTTTTTTTAGCTACAATTTTTGTATTATTAACTCAAGGTAAATCAGTGAATGTACTTTATTTTTAATGCATCCACAGTAATGGTTCAATTTTAAAATCTATTAAAATCTATTTTTAAAGCAAATTTAAAGAATATAAGATAAAAATCTAATGTGGTATTATACCATAATTTAATGGTCAATATTTTATTCTTGTTTTATGACTGGGGGGGGGGGCTTAGCCATAACCGGTGACGCTCGGGAGTTAATCCTGGCTTTGTGCTCAGAAATCACTCCTGGCTTGGGGGACTATATGGGACGCCAGGGGATTGAACCGTGGTTTATCCTAGGCTAGCGCGCGCTAAGTAGATGCAAGCACCATCGCTTCGGTCCCTTTTTTTTTTTAATGACTTTTAAGGGTTCAAAAGGGCTAAGAAAATTATTTGGCATAAGGGCTAAAATATACAGCTTTCTACAACTTCTAATATTGGTTCCAAGGAGTTAGCCAACAATGCACAAAAGTGATTAGGCATTTGATAACACCAGATATTTACTAGGAAATATACAAAGTACTGGTTTTTATCTGTGAAGCCACACACAGAATTTATCTAATTCTTTTGTACTTTAGGTATCTTTATTTAAAAAATACTTAAGAAATTATAGACCTAAGCAAGAAGTTGATAAAACTCTAAAGCTTGTAAATCTACCACAGTTACTTTACTCAGTCATCTATTCTTTTTTTTTTTTGTTTGTTTTTTTTGTTTTTGGGCCACACCCAGTGACGCTCAGGGGTTACTCCTGGCTACACGCTCAGAAGTCGCTCCTGGCAGGCACGGGGGACCATATGGGAACCGGGGGATCGAACTGTGGTCCGTCCTAGGCAAGGCAGCAGGCACCTTACCTCCTGCGCCACCTCCCGGCTCCCCAGTCATCTATTCTTAGACACTTAAACGGTTTACAGATCTGAGTTATAGTGAATAGTGCTATACTGGATATAGAAGAGCAAGTGTCTTTTTGAAATGATGTTTTTGGGTACTTGGGATAAGTGCTAAGAAATGTAATTTCTGGATCTTATGAAGCTCAAGTCATTTTATTTTAGAAGTATATATATTATTTTCCATAGAGATTAAACCAATCTACATTTCCACCAACAGTGGATCTACAATGAAATACTTCTCTGCTGTAGGAAACAAATAAAATCATACAATTTGGGGGCCGGAGAGATAGCATAGAGGAAGGATGTTTGCCTTGCAAGCAGAAGGATAGTGGTTCAAATCTCGGCATCCCAAATGGTCCTCAGAGCCTGCCAGGAGCGATTTCTGAGTGTAGAGCCAGGAGTAACCCCTAAGCACTGTCCGGTGTGACCTAAAAAAAAAAAAAATCATACCAAGAGTATCATCCATTATTGCTAGTTATGGTCTCTAAATAAAATAGAAATAAAACACAGTATTTTAATGAAAAAAATAGGAGATATGAAGCCCCAAAAATATGAAATATGAAGACACTGGAGTCCTGGAAAATAACTCAGTGACTTGAGATGTCTGACCAGCAATCAGTGAGGCCTCCTATACCTAGAAGATCCTGATATTTCCCAAATTATGATCCTCAGCTGGATAGAAAGAAAAAGAAAAGCAGATACTAAATGAAAATATCCAGTAATGATAGATTACTCTACATTAAGGCTCATAGCAGTTTTCAAAAAACTTTGCAAATATCATGTTTTTATTTTTTAATTTTAAGTAATAATATGCTTTATTCAGTAATCTGATTAGCCTCATTCCATTGCTAACCTACATCATGATATACAATGTGATAAAAATAAAAGTTTTTAACTTTTTACCATCTTATATTGGCTATTATAACAGTAAGAACTATATGTCATGATTTAAAATAAGCATTAAAACATTTTTTCAGCATAGCTGATGAAATTAGTGAGTTCATATCACCTTTATTTACTAAATTTGATTTAACTTCAATACTAGAAAAAATGTTCACACTATTTAAAATTAGAATTCTCTGAAGAATTCCAAATTTCTTCGTCTGTGATGGTATTGGCTATTAGGATAGCACTTCTTTTAATTCTTACAATAACTCTGTGAGGTGGGAAAGGAAGCTGCTATTACCCATACCATTTATAAATGATAAGCAAAAGTTACAGGATTCTTAGAGACTTGCCCATGATTACTGTGGAACTATAGCTTCAGTGAATCAAGTTCAGTAACTGAATAATTTGAGGTTACATACTCTAGGTAACTGGTCAGAGTTTTCTGGGGATTTATGGTATAATGATTTCTAAGAAATATTTCTAAGTTTTTTATGAAACTTAGAATGCATCATGAATGTTAGTTAGCTTCCTTAATGAAATTAAAGTTGATTTGGGGAGAAAAAACAAATCACCTTGAAGTTCTCAAGGGTCACTCTCAGGAGTTTATAGGGCAGGGGTCCTCAAACTTTTTAAACAGGGGGCCAGTTCACTGTCCCTCAGATCGTTGGAGGCCGGATTATAGTAAAAACAAAAACTATGAACAAATTCCTATGCACACTGCATATATCTTATTTTGAAGTGAAGAAACAAAATGGGAACAAATACAGTATGTGGCCCGTGGGCCGTAGTTTGAGGACCACTGTTATAGGGCATAGAACCTTATAATGACAAGAATTGAATACAAGTTTCTTGCTTTCAAGGCATGAACTCCAGACCTTTGAACTACCAACCTGGTCCCAAAGTTCATTTTTAAGGAAAGGATACAATTGGGACCACACATGGGAATGCACATGGGCACTTCCTGGCTCTGTGATCTAGTGTTACTGTGTTGTTGCTCAGGGGACCATACACGTTGCCAATAATAACCAGAGTTGGCCACATACAAAACAAGTTCCTTAACTTTTATACTATTTCTCCAGGTTTTGTTTTTGAACTGGGAGCATTAAATTAAATGAGTACAAATCACAGTGTGATTTCCTAATCCTGGTGATTTCTTAATCCTAGAACATGTATTTATTATGACTTCTGCCTAGTGTCTGCCATACAGTAAGTATTCAGTGATTAATTATTGGTATAGTTCCCTGCCCCCCCCCATATTTTTCCACATTTGTGAAACTTGGCTTCATCATCTATAAAATTAGAATAAGGCACAGACTGGTAATTCTCCAAGTGTGTGTATTAAATGAATCGCATCATTATCAGCTGAGTGCTTGTTACAAAACTCTTGGGCTCTTCTCCAAATCATTAAACCAAAAACTAAAGGAATGGAGTTTAGGAATCTATGTTTCAATCAGTGTGATATCCCAACTCCAAGATAGTTCTTGATGATTCCCATTCTCTGGAATTCATACCCAGGACTAATTATATCTCTTTTTGCACCAGAATTGGTCTGTCTGATGGGCAAAATATATCAGAGTGATAATACCTGTCTCCTATTTATATTCTAAAATGCTTTATTGCATTTTGTTAAGTTATTGATTTTTGTTGCATTGTTGCAATTGGGAACGCCAGCTTCCAGATCTTTAGGACAGACAGTTTTGTAGAGAAGCCACATGGTAAAAAAGAATCTGATCCATAATCTTACAAATGATCCCTTTTGGAAGCATATATTATCCCTGTCCCAGTTCATCTTCAAGTAACCACAGTTCCAATACAGATGGTAGTCTCATCTGAGACCCTAAACTACAACCACTCTTTGAAGTCACTCCTAGATTCCTAACCCTCAGCAAATATGTGAGATCATAAATGTTTATTGTTCTAAGTTGTTGAGTTTGGGGATCATTTGTTACACAATAGATAATGAAGACAATTGTTTTCCAGGTGATTCTGATAATTAAGTATGAGTACTGCTAGACTAGATTACTTTTAGGCTTTGTCCCCTCAAATTTTGAAATTTGGGGGTCAATTATGGATATTAGACATCATGCCAAAAAGTTTTAATTCCTTACTCTGACATCCAAGAGGATCATCTGGAGGTACTAGTGATGGGCTGGTCATTGTTATGGCAGAGCATCTGAGAGAGAAAGGCAACTGAGAGGATTTACAGCTTAGAGCCACCACTGTTTGTGGATCCCAAGGAAAACATGACTCTATTGAGAATCAAAGCCTACAAAATTTCAAATTCAATGGTAGGTCCATGGACTTATTTTCCCTGAAGGGAAAGTAGAGTCAATGCAATTGGAACAGAAAGGATCCAAAGTCCTACTCAGACAGACTTTTGTCCTCCATAGAAAATTCTCTTGAGGCCAGGTAGATAGTATAGGATGGAAAACACTTGCCTCGAAGCAGCCACATCAAGCTGTAAACCTGGCTCAAATCCCTAACACTACATACGTGTATGGTCCCCTGAGCAACACAGGAGGTCACTCCTGAGTATAGAATCAAGAATAGCTCCTATGAACTTCCCAAATGTCACCCAGTATCTTTCTCTCCTCCCCCACAAAAAAAAAAAAAAGTTAAAGCCTTTGTCTAAGAAAATTCAGTCTTCTGTTCATCTTCTCATCTAGATAGAAAAGTTATTTGGCAGAGGATTATCTTAAAGATTGTCTTAAAGAACCTGCCATAAGACAGATTTTCATGGAACCTTATTTATGCCTGGAAATGCATATAAAGAGACTGTACTTTTATGAGTCCATCCCATGTCATCTGTGCTTTTGATTTGTTAGAAGCAGATTTGTTAGGCCCCAATGCCAGTTGAGTCCACACCAGTTTCAGGGAGTTGGTGAGTTCGTTTATAAGGCCAAGAGTAGATATTGAGTTACATGATTTAGTTGAAGTGTATAGCTCAAAGATGGCACATTCCAGTCTCAGGCATAGAGAATCCTGGCACCCTCCCTTCAATCATCCCCATCAGGAAACAGAAAAATCCTGGATATACAAGCCCCAGAGTACTGAAGGCAGCAGAGGGGTTTCCACAGACACATCAGGGAGTAAGGCTTTGGGAAGGATGGGGTGAGAACACAACAGAAACAGTGACTGCTGCTTTGAGCCTGCAAAGTCTAGGGCATTTTTGGGTTTCTATTCCCTGCCTCCAAGTGCAGTCCAGGACAAAGGAACAACTCTTCTAACCAACTATACCCTCGTCACTGGTTATCCTTGTTCCTGAACACAGCCCCTGCACCCCACCCCTTTTGGATATTACAAACTAAAATAGGCTCCAATGGCCTCCTTCCCTTTCACAAACTGTGAAAGGTTAAAGTACGAGTTAATGCCCCCAAATTGATCATTCATCAAACCTTCCACTCACTACTTGTCTCACAGCTGTCCCCCTTGACAGGCCTTTGCCATTTTTCCGGCTACAACTCTATTGTTTGGGGAAAAATTCTCATTTGGTTTCATGACTGTTGAAACTTGTCTGTAAAATGATGAGCCATTTGCAGCAGTGCCACAGCTGAGGGAATTAGTCGCTATTAAAATCATGTTCAAACCAGGGCGTTGCCAAGGCACTGCCATCTGGGGGAGCAGCCTGCAGGTTTGGCTCCCTAACAAAGACTTGAGGATGACAGAATCTCCACAGGGTTTCAAAATCATCATGGTCAGTCAGACAGTTGGAAGTGAGAAGTCGTTGCGAGACTAGTCCAGACCCCTTTATGAGTAAAACCCCCTGCATTTTAAAATCTACTCATTGCCAAGTACCAGATGTGGCGTGAAGAATATGGGTCAAGTAGGGCAGTCTTTCAGAGGGGGAGCCAGATGAGAAGGAAGGTGGCGAATGAACCATTTCTCACTTTCTCCGTCCTATGCCACTGTTCATAAACCCTTCGCACTGATCCTAATAGCAATTAATACACAAGCCAGCATGTCCCCACTTGCATCTGAAAATTGTAAATGGTTTTAAAGTCAGTCGTGTGTGAATGGTAGAGTGACGTGGGTGACACGTCCTGGCAGGACATGCCCACACTTTTCATTTTTGTCAAGTCTGGATCAGCCTAAAGAAGGGACCGTCAGCATGAACACTGCAGACAGCCAGGGACTCCCCAGCTCTTTTCTTGTAAGACCTTAGCACTGGTCCTCAGCAGCAGCCTGATGCTTCAAGGGGATCTTTGGTCTTGCATTTTTGGGTGCCACCCAGGCTCAGCTCCCCATGTAGCGAGAGTGGGAAAGTCAGGCAACTGAGATGGAAGGAGATGGTTGAAGTCATAAAAACTGGAGCGTTTTCCCTAGGTAGGTCTCTTTCACAGTTTATTTTTACTGCCGCATATTCTAAATGAATTTTGCAGCTCGGTACCCATTTGCACACTTTTAAGTTGATATTTTTTTAATATCATGCTTTTTAATATCATGCTTTCTTAAGTAACTGAAACAATGTAGTTTTTCATGTCCATATTAATATTTTAAATGAAGCTGACACATACTTATTTTTCATCTATCTAATGGGATGCAAATATAAACTTTAATTCCCACTACCTTCTCAGAATCAACACAAATATTATTTAGATGTCTACTAGTTAACATTGCAAGTTGGGGGGTGGATTATGTTGTTGTTTGGGGTCATACCCAACGGTGTTCAGGGCTTACTTCTGGTCATATGCTCGGGGCTCATTTCCAGTGGTGTGCTCAGGGGAGTATATGGTGCTCCAGATTGAACTGGGGATGGCCACTTGTGCGGTAAGTACCTTACCAAACTATCTTTTTGGTCCTGTGTCTTTCTTCTTAATTTTCAATTATTCCATTTCACATGCCCTAATTTGGTATCATATGTTGTTTTAGCCTATAATATTTATTGATTAATAGATTTTCTACAATCAAGCTAAATAGATAATTTGAAGATTTAATTTAAACAATGATCTCTTTGTAAAAGCAAGTTTGAAAATTCTGAGTGCTTAGAAATACAGAAAACACCCTTATATTTCACATTATTTTTACTTTAAGAAAAGTAACATTGAGGCCAGAGATAGAGTAGTGTGTAAGGCACTTGCCTTGTACATGGCTGATCCAGGTATGTTCTCCTGCATCACCACATACAATCCCTGAGCACCATCACAAGTGAGCCCTGAGCACAGAGCCAGAAGTAAATCCTGGGCACTGTAGGGTTTGACCCTCCCTCACAAAAATAAAATGT
>PVKC010039308.1:0-12563 GCA_004027635.1 Crocidura indochinensis | reverse complement strand
ATAATGGACACCTGGATTCGAACCGATGACCTTCTGCATGAAAGGCAAACGCCTTACCTCCATGCTATCTCTCTGGCTCCTGTACTTGCTTTTCAGAGCTTCAGCTCTGTTTGTCTATTGTCACCTCCTTCCTATATGCTGATTATCTTCATTTACATATTCCATTCTAATACCAGTGATAGACGCATCTTGAGATTTAGCAGATTTTATGACAACTCTACAATTTATACATGGGAATGACTCAGGAAGCTGTCTCTTACAATAAAGCACCAAGCAGACAGGGGCAACTAAACCTGCATTTGCAAAAATAAATCATGCACGACAGAAATAAAAACATCAGATGTTTGCATTAAAGAATGAGGAATGTAGAAGTGAATGGAAATTATACTAATATTCCTACAAATCTCCCATTGGCACTGACAGGCTTTGAATGGCTCGCTCTCTTTATGTTCAAGACTTCAGAGAAATCACCTTAGTCCACTGTGGTCCTCTGCTTCACACACAATCCTTTTAAAAGCTAACTCTGATTCATCTTTTTTTTTTTTATTTTTTTCTCCCCCACAGTTTGCCTTTCCTTATTCAAGTGCTGGGATACTAAATTTACCTTTACACATGTTTGTTCTCCCAGTAATACATAACAATTTGTAAAAAGCCAAATGGAGAGAAATTTAGCATTGGTGAAATGTCAGGAAAATGCCCAGAAGGCACCAAAGGAATACCGAAGTTTCAAATTTTGAGAACAGAATTAGGTCACTAAATCAGTTTTCCAGCCTGTGTCAGGGACCAGAGGGATATGTCCTAGTTCTTTAAATAAATAATAATAAAAAAATAGTACAAGGTGAGGGCGCATCTAAACCTCAGTATAACTGATATGTCTGTGCTGGGGACCTGTGGGAAACCTTTGGACTTGAAACTAATTGAATCTACATTGAAATGGCCTTTTCTTTTCTTTATTAAATATCTGATTTGCTCTACAACCTTTTTCCTTGGACTAGCTTGCATTATTCTTTTTTAGCTACACAAATTGGCTAGTCTGCAAGGTTGAAATAGAAGAAAGATAAAGGAAAGAAAAAATTGCAGCTGAATCAAGTCTCTTAGATCATGGATATCATTTTCTCCTTTGTGTGGGAGACACACCCCCTCTGGTTGAGAGGGAAGATGAGCCTGTTGTCAGTACAAAGTATTATTATAATGTTTGTACAGGCACGACAAAAGCAGAACATTTGAAATGGGATAAAGGTTGACAACTGTATCTGAGTTCATGATTATCATTCAGACCCATATCAGAAAGTCTCTGCGTCAGATTGAAGGTCGAATCTGTCCAGGACC
This sequence comes from Crocidura indochinensis, assembly GCA_004027635.1. Lineage (NCBI taxonomy): Eukaryota > Metazoa > Chordata > Mammalia > Eulipotyphla > Soricidae > Crocidura > Crocidura indochinensis. Next base: position 11,234 of record PVKC010039308.1, on the reverse strand, counting down.
ACGTTTCTTTTTCAGGGCTTGTCAGAACTTAGTTTGCCAATCAGATCCTCATTAGCATGCTGCCTGTTTCCCTTCATAGACTTCTGTGGTTCCCGTTGTGGCAGTGATTACTCTCTGTCTTTAGGTACTTGTCTTCAGAGATTCAGAGCACACTGTGAGAAGAAATAAACCAATAGGTGTATGAGTGACTAAAGAAATTTCTCCCATCTTTTAAACAGTAACTGCAGGATCCTTTTTTGGAAAGTAATGCTTTCCTTGGGGAATTTTGGGTTAAAAATGTATGTTTACAATTGCGCTTATGCCTCTTTTCCCAGTTCCTCACCCTTTAAATTTTTTTTATTCATAATTATGTTTCCTAACTAGAAAAAATGTCAGAAAGGTTAAGCTTACATGTTTTGTAGAAAAAATATTACCCCAGGTAGGTTTACTGAAATTTTTCTACCAAGTTTAAGAGAAATTTTTGTAGATATAGACTCATCCTTTTTGTTTGTTTTTTTGGGTCACACCCAGTGATTCTCATTCTCAAGGGTTATTGCTGGCCATGAGCTCAAAAATCGCTCCTGGCTTGGGGGACCATATGGGATACTAGGGATCGAACTGCTAGCCCCCCCTTTTTAATTTTTATTGAGGCCAAAGTGAATTACAAATCTTACACACCCCTTTTTATAAATAATCTTTCTTCTTATTTTCTAAAAATATAGGAAATTAAAAGATGTCATATAATTTTTATAATCTGTTTTATTTCCTTTAGTTTTGGGGCCACAACTAGCTGTGCTCAGGACTTATTTCTGATTCCGAGTTCAGGAATCACTTGTGGGGGCTTGGTGGATCATAGAGGGTGTTAGTGACTGAACACAGGTCAGCAACCTGCAAAACAAGTACTCTACTTATCATTATTTCAGCCAAAATTTAAGTCTTTAAAATATGTTTGTTGGTGAGTCTAAGGAAAATATGCTTATTATTTCAGTGTTGAAAAATTATTTGGTTTTAATACTAAACATCTATAAATGTCCAGTAATGCTAGAAAGCATAGGTCCAAGGTCTGGTTCAGTGTACAGATCCTTAAATTGTCCAGCCTAGTACTAGAACAATACAATCCTAGATTTATTTTCAAGGTCTGAAAAACATGTATCTAATGTTTGAAAAGGAAAAGAATCCTACCTGTCTTGCTTTACTGATATTCTTTGGAGCGAGTATTTGATTTCAGAGATAAGGCTTTCAACTGCTGCTGATTTTATTTTTAATTTCTGGCTACAGTATTTTTCAGAGAATAGACCAAATGTATCTTTGGGTACAATATAGGAAGCTGAGGGGGCCGGGCAGTGGCGCTGGAGATAAGGTGCCTGCGCTAACCTAGGACGGTCCGCGGTTCGATCACCCGGTTCCCCATATGGTCCCCCGTGCCTGCCAGGAGCGACTTTTGAGCGAATAGCCAGGAGTAACCCCTGAGCGTCACCGGGTGTGGCCCAAAAACCAAAAAAAAAAAAAAAAAAAAAAAAAGGAAGCTGGGTGTGGAACAGTTTCACACCATGACACATATAGGATTGTGGCTTTCCTTCTTGCTTGCTAAATTTACACCTGGGTAGTGACCCAGATATAGGACCACTGCAGGTTAATGTGAGGGGAACTTCCTTCCAGGCACATATATATGCTAGCACATTGCTATTTCCAATTTGGAGATTACAGGAGCAAGTAAATATTAAGTAATGACAGACCAAAGATATGTAAGTCTAGTTTAAGCCAAAAAATCATAGTAGGGTGTAACTGGAGATAAAGTACAATAAATAAGTAGGGCATTAGATTTCCAGTTGGACAACTTGGGTTCAAACTTTGGTACTGCATATGGCCCCAAGCTTGTCAAGAATAAGTCGTGAGCAGAGCCAGGTGTGGCCCCCAACAACGACCCAAAAAATCATAAAAGGGACAGACAAAATCCTAATGCAGTCATAGAGCCTCAATCATCCTTCTATCTCCCTGTACTGTCACAAGAATAAACTAAAGGAGGAGGGGAATGTGACTTAGTGGTAGGACACTTACGTTGCATGATGAAAACCTAGATTTGATCCTGGGTACCACAACATAATAAAGAAAGAGCGATGGATGGAGTACAGTAAATGGAGCATTTGTCTTGCACAGGGCCAGCCTGTCTTCAGTGCTTGGCACCACATGTGCTTTCCAAATCACTGCCAAGTGTGATTCCTGAGTGCAAAGCCAGAAATATCACCTGAACATCATTAAATGGGACCCAAAACCAACTAACAAAAAGATATAATGAAAAATAGGAAGACAGGGAAGAAGGAAAGAAATAAAGAGAGAGGAGAAAGGAAGAAATTTTACATATATATACTTTTGTTTTAGTTAGAGAGTGATAGAACTGTTATAGGCACTTGGATTATGTTATCAGCATAGAACAATGCTGTTAGCACTGTTCTGCTGCTTGCTATAATTCTTAGAAAATCCATGATCTGGCACATTATTTTAAAAAGTAATAGTCTCCAAAACTATAGAGGCATGTTTACTGATCTACCTTTGACTCACTAATAAGCAAGTATAAATTTTAATTGTTCATGCTCCCCTCTTTCTTCTCTCACACAGTCATGATAGGTTTTTCTTTGTGAGTTTAATAACTCAGAATTGCTGGCATGAAACAATTTGCATGAAACATATGCACATAACTTAATAAATAAATCTAGAATTCTGTCCTCAGTGAGATTAAATTCTGAATTGAACACTTACAAAATGATGCATGCTGGCATCTAGGCACAGTTGTTGTGCATTGACATACTATTCCAGTGATGGAGTTAAGTGCATTGTGTCTATAAAGATAGGATTCCAAAATACAGATGATAATTAGGAAATAATATTCAATGGTTTATTGAATGGTGACAAGGTATAAAATGTGATATTAGGAATGCCATTCTTTCAGTAGAGGCAAGGTTATTAAAAAGCTGGATTCCCTGGAAATTGAAAAGTCAAGATTGTCATTTATTGTGCCATCAAGCTAAAAATCTAAAATTTGGGGCATATCATACATATGGACATAGTACACTGGTTTATCAAAATAATTTATTAAATATCATCTTATACTTTTTTCTGTGTGTGAACTAAAAATATTTATAGTCTACTAACACTTGGGAGTCTAGTTTCTGTCTCAGAAGTCTCTTGTTTGAGAGAAGTCCCTCATCTCCTGGATTCCTCAGTTCTAAATTGTGGAATGTTGAAAGGAATAAAAATAAAAGTCTCATGAGGGCTGTGATACTCTGTACTGGGGTAATTTTTTATGCACCCAGGGTGTTAATTTCTAGAAGATTGGTGTGTTTGTAAACAGATTATTTTGACATGAAGGTTTGAATTGTGTTTTGATAGGAATTGTTTGAATAATTGACTTGAATGAGTTTAATTGACTATAAGAAGTGTTTGTTTCTTTGGATGATGTAATTATGTCTTGTGTAGAGTTTCTGCAGAAATAGTTGAAATGCTGAATGTATTTCAATTGCATTTATCATAAAAATGTGAACCTGGCAATCTATGGATTAGTTAGTGCTGACTGGTGTAGTTGAGTGTTCTGTGACACTGATAAGTAACCGTCCTTACTTTTCCTTCCCTAGAAGGAGAGACAGAATCACTATGAACATTTCTGTCAGTACTAAGAGGTTTCATATATCTCTCTCCTGAGAAGAGAGATTTTCCTCAGGGACATCTGTCAGCTGGACAACCATAAGACTCTCTCTTAAGTCTATTTAACTGAAGAAAATTTTATTTCACTCTCAATTCTTCCTAATAAATATAGCAGAGTTTTCATATTTGAGGTTGGTTGTAGCCAAACTCATGAGAATAAAAATTTGTCAATGAAAGACATTATGGAATGGGGGAAATGTTAGCTAACCAGAACCTAGTTGCCAGGGTAGAAGGTAAAGTTGAATGCAATATATGAAGGATCAGTAAGAGTTAACTATGTTGGGCTCACTGAAAGTGGAGTCCGAGATGGGTTGGAGAAAGGGGGTTGACACAGGAATGAACACACACACACACACACAGACACACACACACACACACACACTCGCAATGGAGGAAACTGTAAAGCAGAATCCGTTTATTGAAAATTAAGGCACTCCTTATATAGGTTAGGCAAAGCAGGCTTTAGTCAGGAAACAATTTATTACTTGAGTGCAAGTGCATGTGCAGAGTCCTTGGTGTCCTGAATGGTATGCAAGATACGGTTTGAACAAGTATGCTGTTTTCTGTGTCCAAGGACAAAATAACAAGATGAAGCCGTGTAGGTTTCTTTGCCTCATTGTTAGGCCCATGAAATTCCAGATAAAGAATGAGCCATTAAATGTTTACTATGACAAAAAAAAAAAAAAAAGACGGTGCCTAACTGGGTAGGCTGAGGTCTCTGAGCCTGGGAATGAAACATTAAGCCAGGTACCACCAAGGCACATTCCCATAAACTTCACTAACCTGGCATAGTTCTTTATCTGTACTATTCATCATTTACAAGTATCATTTACAAGTATTCATCACTTATAAGTTTCAAATTTTGTTACTTTGATAGCTGGAGAAACTTGATATATATAGTCTAATAATCCACAGCTTTATGCTTTTTGCATAGCAGTTCCAAAAGGTTAAGTTACTTGTTATAATCCTCTAGCAAGTCAGTCTACAAGTTCAGAATAGGATTCATCCCATAAATAGATAGTGGTCATTTTATTTTATTTTGTACCACGTGCAAGGGAATGCATTTCATATATTAAAGTTTGATCATCTGCAGAAAATAACATTTGATACATGTTATAAGGAATAAATCATAGAGGATATCTATCTCTTCCTCTCAACCATAAATCCCATAGGATAACTAGTAGCAAATAACCTATGGGAGGATACTTTGTTTCTGATTTTCCCTGCTGATATATAGTAACATCCATGTCTATGAAAAACATTAGTATGTGGAATGATTAATAAGAGTACATTGAAATCTAATTATTAGTAATTGCAATTAAAAAGATTTTTTTCTTTTCCCCAAGGTTTTGTAGACCTGGGAAGCCTAGTAAAGATGATCAACTCTGTTCAGAATAAAGTTTTTAAATATATTATATAAAAGACAAAGAATTCAAAGTAAGCACATTCTATTGGTATCTAGTTCTAAAAATAATATTAAAATGTGAGACTTAATATGCATGACTTTTGTTTACATATTTAATAAGATAATCTAGTGGTATGCTCCATAGTCATTTAAAGTAAATTCCAATGTAGCGTTTCAAGATAAATGCTAACAGAAATAGAAAATAAATCAGCGGTCTGGGAGATAGCATGGAGGTAAGGCGTTTGCCTTTCATGCAAAAGGTCATTGGTTTGAATCCCGGTGCCTCATATGGTCCCCTGTGCCTGCCAGGAGCAATTTCTGAGCATGGAGCCAGGAGTAACCCCTGAGCGCTGCCGGGTGTGACCCAAAAACCAAAAAAAAAAAAAAAAAAAAAAAAAAAAAAAGAAAAAAAAAGAAAAGAAATCAATAGATTCTGTGACAAAGTTAATATGAAGATGATTTGGTTTCTGAAAAAATATGAAATTACATTGCAATGTTAATGAAAATAAAAGACATATTTCTAGTGTTTGTTTTTGGACCACACTTAGTAGTGCTCAGGGACTACTTCTCTCTTTGCACTCAGGAATCACTCCTGATGGAGCTAGGTAGATCATATGGGATGCTGGGGATTAAATCAGGATCAACCACATGCAAGGCAAGTGCCTTACCTGCTCTACTATCACACAGGCCCTAAATGATGTAATTTTTTTAAGTTAATGAGCCCTTTGAATTCAATCTCTACAACATTTTCTATGAGTTCAAGATGAAGAATCCCTCTTCTAGGTTATGTTTGTTACTTGCTTCTAAAAGATGGTTTTCAAATAGAGAATTTTTATTTTGTTCATAGTGACTTACATATCTTTCACATTAGTATTTTAGGTACATATTAACATTGAATCAGGGGAATGCCCACCACAAAATTTATCCACCCCCCCTTCCCCGTTCCCTTTCTGCAACCCATATCCCCTACCATCACCCCCCCCACCCCGGACTGCTAGAGTGGGTGGTCCCCTCTTTGTCTAGCTTACTATCAATGATCATACATCTGTTTGGTCACTATTGATTTATAAACAAGAACACTGGAGGGCAGTTGAAAGGAGTTAGTAGATTTTAGTAGCAAATAGGCAGGATAAACCTAAGATAAAATTTTAAGTAATAAAAGTTTTTATTTTTCCAACTTTTTTTTTTTGTTTGTTTTGGTTTTTGGGCCACATCCAGTGACGCTCAGGGGATAGTCCTCGCTATGCACTCAGAAGTCGCTCCTGGCTTGGGGGACCATATGGGAAACCGGGGGATCGAACTGCGGTCCATCCTAGGCTAGCGCAGGCAAGGCAGGCACCTTACCTCCAGCGCCACCGCCCGGCCCCAATTTTTCCAACTTCTTATTCACCATTCCACTAACTCAGATGTTTAGCGCATTTTGTGATTTCTAGAAAATAGTTCAATAGATGCCCTAGTTAGTGAAAATAGCTTAGCCTTTGCATGGATATAATTGCTACTATATATTAACAGTCCCTAAGGAGAATGAATCATTTCATCCAAGAAATTAGTGAGTAGGAAGTATTTGAGGGTTGGTCCTTTGGAACCTGAGCAGAGGGATAAAGGAATGTTTATTTTTCATTCACTTTGTTTCTCTTGCCTACTCATAAGTTGTCCTTATTATTTGTCAAACAGAAGAAGTAGGTTTTTTTTTTTCAGTTTCTTTTTAATTCTACATATCCTGGCAGTAGCATTTCTCTAGGGACAGGCAACTAGTTTTTCAAGTTGCACATCTCATTTGCAGCACTGTCATTTGAGCCGATAGTCATTTATAGTTTGCAGAGGAATGACTTCATTCATATGAGTGAACAAATGGGTTAATAAAGCTGTCTAAAGTTGTAACCTGGTTCACAAGCTATTTCAGAAACATCCATCATGATGTCATGATGTTAAATGAAGAACTACCCAATAGTCTACTAGATTATAAGAACCTTGAAAACCAGGATTAAACCTCATTTAAATCAGGACCATTGAATACAGAACTATGCTTTGAGAAGTAATAGTCGTACAGTGTGTATTACTGTCTTGTTGAATACAGAAATATTAAAATGGTGACACTAATTTAAATAATGTGGTTAGAATTGGTTTTGTGCTGCAATTTTATTCTAAAGTGTATGTTCTTTATCTTATAACTCTCTATCAAATTACTTTGGCATCTTGCTAAAATATAAATATATTTTTACTTTATTTAAAGAAAATGCATTATATAGTTGACATTATTGACCCTAATACATTTGTTTCCAGATAAGTGAAAAAAATTTATAAAAATAAAATAATGATAATAATTATAGAATAACACAATAAAATAAAAATAATACAAAAAAAGAAAAATAAAAGGGAAGAAAAAGAAAAAATGTAAGTTTTATAAAAAGAAATAAAGAAAAAGTAGAGTAGTAAGAAAACACATATGTGAGAATTACTTTATCTTCAATGAAGTTATTAATACAATGGCAGAAGGTTTAATAAGTTCTTGTTAGCTGTCCATTCTGCTAAATTGGCATGTTCTTTGATGAAATCATCAAAGTTAGCCAGAATTTCAAAACACTATTACTAATGCTGGTTTTTTTTTTTTATGGGGAGTATTCACAGCTGCTAGGCCTTCTGGAAAAAAAAGGATGCAGGGAGGTGCCCACACTCACTTCATAAAACCCTAGTTATATTAACCCCCAAATCAGCGTACATGAAGTTTAGTCATACTAATGTCCCTGAAGAAGAGAATCATAGAGGATTCTACATGGTGGTGGTCCATCAGCAAAATGGTGACTCTAGGTTATGAATACCTCAGGTGTGTCTTTAGCAAGGTGCAGGGATTAGCCTACCCTATGCTCCCGAATTGCTAGCTTTGTGCTGCGTAGGCCTGAGTAGCCATAATCTTTAACAGTTTGCTTTTCATTAGAGAAAAGGAGCTGACCTGGTGAGAACATGGCAACTGCAAAAACAAAACAAAACAAAAAACAAAAAAACACATGTAAGTCTAAACTCTATGGCTTGAGGTATAGGTATTATTTTAATGTAGTTATGGGTGTTGAGCCACATCCAGCTGTGCTCAGTGTTTATTTCTGGTTCTGAGCTCAGGGATCACTTCTGGCAGACTTTGGGGACCATAAAGGATGCCAGGAATTGAACCTGGGTTGACCATATGCAAAGCTATCTGTTGCATTATAATTCCAGCCTCTTAATGTGTTATTTTAATTTTATTCCAATCTCCTCTTTTTGAAGTGAGCTTGGCTTAGTTTTTCAATACAGCATATAGTATGATTTTGATTTATTTTGAATTTACATAAGAAGGGAATGTAGGGGGCCGGGCGGTGGCACTGGAGGTAAGGTGCCTGCCTGCCTTGCCTGCACTAACCTAGGATGGACCACGGTTCGATCCCCCCGTTCCCCATATGGTCCCCCGTGCCTGCCAGGAGCAACTTCTGAGCGAATAGCCAGGAGTAACCTCTGAGCGTCACTGGGTGTGGCCCAAAAACCAAAAAAAAAAAAAAAAAAGAAGGGAATGTAGGAAAGGCATTTGGGGCATTTATAGGAATTTTGGGCATGTATGGACATTTTTAAAATATTTTACAATTTATCTTTAATATTTGATTTTATTTATATAATATAATGTTTTTGAAGTATAAACCCGTTTATAGCAAGTAACATTTCGTTATTGAAATAAATGGATAAATGTTTCTATCTCATTTTGTTTCATAAGAATGTGTCATTACTTAAACACAGTTCCTTCTGGGGTTTTTTCCTGTTAGAATTTACAGAATTTTGAGTCTGCATTATAAGTTATCTAGTTATAATTTGGGAACCAATACTGGAGGAAAAGGAACCATTTCCAGTTCTCTTGTGAGAATTTAACCATAGAAAATCACTTTGGGAGACAGTGCAGTATGGAGAAACCTGTCCTGTGTCCAATTCAATACATTCTGCTGGGTTATGACAATGAAATACGGTGTCTAGAAAGGGAATTGGAACATCCATTAGAAAGGATGAGAGGGGAAACTCAAATAGATTTGTCCTTATAGACAATTGCCCTTCACAACCCTGCAACACTTCTTTCAAGCACACACAAAGACCAAATGGCATGAATGAAGCTGTTGAATTTCTAGGTTTCTGCTATACTTAGTTGTATATGAGTGCATGTATATAAGGTTGCATATTGATACTCAACAGAATAAGATAATGGTTTCAGTCTTGACTGCACATTAGAATAACTTGTAACCTTAAAAACATACCATAAAATTAAAAATGTAGTTATTAGTGTTACTGGTATTGCAAGCATTCCATGTGATTTTCATGTGTAACTAGGGTTAAATTTATTAAAAATAATATAAGTTTGAAATCAAATAAAAACCCAAAGAAAAATGACTTGACTATTTTTGTTGTTTTTCACATTATTTTATTCTATGTTTGAAAGTTTCTAACTTAATAGTTCTTATCACATTCAAAAAGTTTAAGGGTAGGCTGATGGATATATGTGGAGAGAAATGACTTGGCTTATTTTTAAATTCCTCAAACCTAAATTTTGGTATTCATCTTATTCTTTCTTATAAGATCCTTTGCCCTATAATTCAAAGGCAGTGAAAATGTTGGGGGTCACAGGAATATCTTCTCAGTATACCACCTGTACCAGAGATTAGAGTATCCTTTATCCACTAACATAACATTAGCAGGGGGTGGAGTGATAGCACAGTGGATAGGGCATTTGCCTTGCACGTGGCCAACTCAGGTTTGATGCCATATTGGCTTTTCATATGGTCCCCCAAGCCCACTAGGAGTGGTGAGTGGTTTCTGAGTGCATAGCCAGGAGTAACTCTTGAGAATCATCTTGAATAGGTCCCAAACAAATAAACAAAAAGAAAAAAAAAAAAGGAAAGGAAACTCAAAAATCCCCAAAACTATGGCATGGAATAGATAGTTCAGGGGCCTTTAGATAATAAATGTGCTGCCATCTTCTTGTACTGTGCTTCACTCCAGTTTCCTGAACTAGGGCTAAGGAAAACCATAAAATTGAGAACTTGCACAAATAAATTTATTCAAAATAAAAAATATAAGCAGTACTGGAAAATAATTCATGATAAACTAAAAAATAAGCTTTAGACAGAATGTTCTTGTGGAAAATATAGTCTCTCTAATAACATTTCTGCCTTTTTTTCTTCTAGGAGTAATTTCCATTTAAACCAAGATCTATCCTTTTACCTTCATGAATGGCTTGCATTTTTTATCTGTTTAGAAAAATAGTTTTCATATCCCTATATCAGAAATGGGTACTTTTTAAAACAAAACCTGAAGAGAAGTAATTAACAGGGAGCTATGTTCTCTCTAACTTTGGAGAAGCCCGAGTTTTCTCTTGAGCACATTACTCTCTCCCCTTCCTGAGTATCGTGATTACTTTGAAAAAAAAAATGGTCATGCTTTTATGGAAGGCATAGAATTAAAAATTTGCTTGTGTTATGTGCAAACTTGTATAAGTAGGTTATGTTTGTGTAAGTGGATTGTGCTTAGATGATGTTTGTCAGTATCTATGGAACATGAGATATTATATTTTCTTTCCTTCTTCCTTCTTTTCCATCCTCCTTCTGTTCCTCCCTGCCTTCTTCATGTCCTTTCTTCCTTCCCTCCCCTTTTCCTTACTCCCTCCATCTCTCCTGATTCCTTACTTCTTTCCATTTCCTTCTTTCCTTTATCCTTCCATCCTTTCCTTCCTTATTTCTTCTTTTTCTTCTTCCTTCTTGCTTCCTTAATTTCTCTCTCCCTCCTTTCCTCTATTCTTTCTTCCTTCTCCCTTCGTTCTTTCCTTCTCTTCCTTCTTCCTTTCTTGAAGAGAAAAAATAAAAAAGTTGATTCTTAAAAATGTAGTTTTGTTCTTGTCTAAATATTTTCCTTTATGCTAAGTGTTTTAGGTGTGTTCTAAAATAAATAAATGTGATAAGTTGATAAATACATGTATTATAGATGTAAATAATAAAAATGTGTATACTTTTATAACCAAAAAGTTGCCAAAAGATGTCAAATCTGTGGTATTCGCCATTTCTCTAGGTTGTATTTTTCTCTCCTCTCCTCTCTTATTTCTTCTTCCTTCCTTCCTTCCTTCTTCCTTCCTTCCTTCCTTCTTCCCTCC
>PVKC010039307.1:0-12566 GCA_004027635.1 Crocidura indochinensis | reverse complement strand
CATAAGGTAGTTTGGTTTAAAAAAAAAAAGGAAAGGAAGATATTCTATAAGATCAATTTACAGCAAGAAAAAAGTTTTGGGATTGGGGACCCTCATGGCAAGAAACAAATTCACATAAATGCAGTCTATTATAGCAGTGAAACATTGAGCAGAAACACTGAGCTCTGAGACCAGAGAGATAGCATGGAGGTAAGGCAAAATGCCTTGGATGCAAAAGGACTGTGGTTCGAATCCCGGCACCCCATATGGTTCCCTGAGCCTGCAAGGAGCGATTTCTGAGCGTAGAGCCAGGAGTAACCTCAGAGCGCTGCCAGTGCTGCTGGGTGTGACCCAAAAACAAACAAACAAACAAAAACCAAAAAACAATAAAACAAAACAATAAACACTGAGCCCTATGAAACACTAGGAAATGACACTGGATCTTACTAAGTGCTGCTTTGCTTTCTAGACTGTCCTTGTCCTTTTTCATGCTTACCCCTGCAGCCCTGATCCAGCTCATGTTGCCCTATGGGGTTGTCTGTTATTAGCTAAGAAGTTGAAGGATATTTGGGTATTTGGGGAGCAATTGTCCAACGAAACTGGCTGCCTGATATAACAGGGTAAGGCATCCCCCCCCCCCTCAAGCTGGTATTTCTTGTTTTACTTGATTTGTTTTTTTGGGGGGGAGGTCCACATTCGATCCCCCAAAGTTGGTGTTTGAAATGACACAGTGGGGAGTTTAAGAAGAAACAGAAAGCAAAGGAGTGGAGAAATGATAGCTATGTCACCCTCAGGTTCAAAATGTCAGCTTCAGCAAGAAATATTCTCTCTCTGGCAGACAAACATAGTTCTTCAGAATTGGAGGAAGGACTTGGGGTTGGCCTGCTAGCGCAGCCAGAATCTTCAATGGGAAGCTCAAGCCACAACCAGGAGATAAAAGGGTAATATCCTCAGATCAAGTCTCAACAACTCTCTCTCCAAGGAAGATGAAACCACACAATTATCGCACTCTCTTTAGAGGGCTACAGTCTAAAACGGGAGACAAAGAAGGGGGTGGGGGAGGCTCGGTGGTTAGTAGCCGCCTGTCCTCCTAAAGTCAGGCCTGGAAGCTAGAGGGTTAAAGCCAGCCCTTTAAAAGAAAAACTCGAACCCCATTAAGCCCGGGCTTGAAGAACAGGGAACAGCAGGGAAACCAAAGGAAACTAATTTTGGAGGTTCTCCAAGCTGCCAATCACAAGCATATTTCTAACAGTCCTAGTGTTGTTTGAGTTGGTTGTTTTTCCACAGGCTGCACAATGGGGTCTGGTTATTCATTGAAAAAGTCTGCAAGGGAGCCCCGCCCTCCATTCACAACCAATTTGGAATGCTCCATTCAGGCAAGAGGGGGACTCTCCTGCTCGCTCACTGGGGCGGGAGCAGCCAGAGCCCAGCTGTCGCTGCAGGGATGCTTGCTCGCCCAGTGAGCTGTGTTTATGTAAGAAATTCAGACACAGCAGGCGCCTGCCTGGTCGCACCCTCCCCGAGCGAGGCTCAGAAGGCCCAGACCCTGGCTGAATAAATGTGCAAGTGTGCAAGGCAGCTCGAGAAGAGGTTGGCAAGTTCCCTGGGGCAAAGGGGGAAAGAGGAAAAACAAAATCTCTGGTGCTATCCAGCTTCAATCTGTAGCTACCCAGGAGAGAAGAGACTTCCCAAGTATTTCTCCAAGGGGGTGGAGGTGGGCTGGACCACCGAACTGGTCTACACTACAGGACAGCTATTTTTTTCCAGGCACCTCACTTTTCCAGATCCAGAGCTATACTGGGAGCCACTTCCAGCCCATGGGAGTAGGTCTTCTCCAGAGACACCTACTAGAGTCTCTGGTTGCAGAGGGAAGCGGGAAGGGGCAAGCTATCTTATTAAAAACAGTTTTACAACTTCTTTTCCTGGATTCCTCATCAGGCCTGAGAGTTTTAGAATATGTATCACCTCCACCCACCCCTCAAACCCACGAAATTTCAAAAAGAGAAGTATGAATCCAGGTGTGTATGTGGGGTGAGGGTCTGTAATGTGAACTCTATACCACCAGCAACTGCAAAGCACAGGGCTTGAAACTGCTTCAGTTTGTTTTTTGTTTTGTTTTGTTTTGTTTTTGGTCCGGTTTTTTGGTTTTTGTTTATTTGGACCAAACTCAGCAATGCTCAGCGGTTACTATTCAAGAATCACTCCTGGTGTTTCTGTGGACTGCATGCATGTAAGGCAAAGGCGGTACCATTGCCCCATGCAAAACCTACTTGGGTTTCTTAAAAGCAATTTCCCCTCCTCAAACCTTCAATAACTATCCATCTGACCCCAAATGGCTTTTCAGATTTTCTAAGTCAAGTTTCCTGTTTATGTTTGGGGGTGGGAGGTTTGTTGTTTTTTTGTTTGTTTGTTTGTTTGTTTTTTTGGTTTTTGGGTCACACCCGGCAGTGCATGAAAGGCAAACGCCTTACCTCCATGCTATCTCCCGGGCCCCTGTTGTTGATTTTTTTAAAGCATTAGAAAAATCACATCCAGGAGAATAAAGTTTTTCTCATTAATTTTTCATAACATGTTTTTAGGGGGTTACATGCAAGGCAAATACCTTGCCTCTGTACTATCTTTCCTAACAGTTTGGCTATTTTTAAGAGGCTTAGTTTATCTTATCTTGTTATCATCCCTTACCCCACCCCCACCTAACAGTCTACTATGAATTCAGATGACAAGAAAGCATTTCTCTCCCTGAAGTCTAACTGACCACAGAATTTTCAGCTCAATGGCCCTGGCTGCTCTGCAGAAGACTGGAATCCCTAGTCTTCTAATAGCTTTTTTGTTTGTTTTGAGGCCACACCAGAGGTTTTCAGGCCTTACTCCAGGGCTCTGTGCTCAGGGATCACTCCCAAAAGACTAGGGAGACAATATGGGGTGAAAGGAATTAAACCCAGGTCAGCTGTGTGTGCAAAGCAAATGCTTTACCCACTGTACAATTGCTCTGGCCTCTAATAGTTTGATTTTATCTTAGTCCTTTAAATGCTACTAACCAAGAAAGCCTCTTTTCTTTGCTCCTTAGGGTCCTTCCCATAGAAGTCCCTTAAGATTTAAGTTGTGGTACTTTGCTCTCAGGTGCTGTAGGAGAAGAGAACTCAAACCACTGTCCCCCCAAGTTTGAGCCTGGGCATTGCATGGTCCCTGAACCCCATCAAGTACAGCCCTAAAAGCTAAAGTGATCTGAGTTGCCAGTTCACTGTATCTGTCAAATGTAAAAGTATACCCCCACACTCACAAAGGCTCGTTCATCTATACAGATACGCTGAGGGCCACTAGAGGACAAGTATTCAACCCTTCTTATAAGCTGGCCCTCTTCAAGAATGAGAGAAATTGAAGACCAAAGCCGATGTTAAATGAGCTTGATGAGTTCACAAAATGAATTTTTAAAAATGCCACCTAATCCGGTACTGGCATCAGCATGCCTGGCGCTTGCCCAAGAGCTTGGAGCTGCAACATGACAAAACTCTGAGCTTCTTGGATTCCAAGTGGAGAAGCGTGGTGTGCCAGGGCACAGATGGGGAGCAAGCTGCCTCAAGGGCAGACATCCACCCCAGAGGGCGCTCAGCCTCCGCTGCTGGGTGTACTTTACCACCACTCAAATCCGAGAAAACATGTTCCAGGGAACTGTCCCGTGGTAAAGAATCACAACACCCCACCCTACCTACCACCAGTCAAGTATTCCCCCCCACCCCCCGACCCCGGGATTGAAATTAAAACAACATACTACTAGATGATAGAAACAGCAGTTAAGTTCACAGCTTTCTCAAGACTACCTATGTTTTCTCAAAGAAAAGAACGCCTAAAACAAGGGGTGACATGGCCATTTCTTGGTTGATGCCAGGATTTTGTCTGGAAGCTACACAAGTTGATCTGTCTGGCATGACACAATGTGATCTCTTAGCTCAAGTCTTTTTCACCAAACACAAAGAACAGGAAAAGCTACTGGGTTTTACCAGAGAATGAAGTCCCAAATGACAGAGAAGAAAGAGGAAGAAAACAATTCATTGTTTATGAATAGGCTGAACTGAATCAATGTTAGATGAGAGTAGATTCTGTGTTAGAAGATGGCGCTTTCGTGAACGGGTAAACCTAGGTCCTGTAAGTCTAAAGGTTCAAACCAGGAAGGACTTCAAATCTTTAGCACTCTTGGAGCATAAGTAGCCAACTGCTAAAGGAAGACTTGAAAATCACCCCCATAAAACCAGCATTCAAGCCACTCTTCTTTTTTCTTTCTTTTCCAACAACTGACTCTGGAAAACAAGAAACTGAGAAGCTTGAACTTCTGGTCTCTCCTTTTTAAAATCCCTCCTTTTCTTTCTTACTTTTTGTAACACAGAAGATGCTAGGATGATCTTTTTCAAACAGAAAAGGGACAAAGTTTTGCCAGGTCAAAAGGATGTGCCCTTCCCTAAAAGGAGTGTGCAGCCTCTAATAACAAACAGCCTGGTGTGTATTTTTTTTAAAGGCCAGTTGAATAATCTAATATTGATACAGAATTAAGATCGATGTACTTTAGGCTCAAGGATAATTCTAACAATTAATCCTATTTCCGCAGCCCTTGTATTACACTGTAGTTATGAAAAGTCGATTTTATCAGTTAATTAACTAGTTCTTAGGAAATTACTTACTTCCCTTAGTTGGTCCATTCTTTTTGAACTAACTGCAGATCTCAAAGGAACACTTCAAGGGGAACATAAGGTCATTTGGATTTTAGAACAATTCTCCTAACTTATATTTGGTATGGGGGTCAGGGATTAAAAGTAAGATGTTATCATACCTCTGCCCAACATAAATGACTCTAGTTACTCAGGATGCTAGCATCTTGAAGTTTTTACTTATAAAATCATAACTACAATGAAAGATTTCAAAAAATCAGAACTAAAATTTGTTTTAAAAACAATGTAAGGGGGGGCGGGAGATAGCATGGAGGTAAGGCGTTTGCCTTTCATGCAAAAGGTCATCGGTTCAAATTCCGGTGCCCCATATGGTCCCCCGTGCCTGCCAGGAGCAATTTCTGAGCATGGAGCCAGGAGTAACCCCTGAGCACTGCTGGGTGTGACCCAAACACCCCCCCCCAAAAAAAAAAACCAAAAAAACAATGTAAGGAGCCAGAGATATAGCACAGCAATAGGGCACTTGCCTTGCACGTGGCTGACCCAGGATGAACCTGGGTTCGATTCCTGGCATCCCATATGGTCCCCTGAGCTGTCAGGAGTGTTTTCTGTGTATGGAGCCAGGAGTAACCCCTGAGTGCCACCAGGTATACCCCCTCTCCAAAAAATAAACCTTTAAATATACTAAAGCTAGTAATAACCCGAACTATACAGTTAGTTCATAAAGATAAAACATTATTTTCAGTGGTTCTGATATGTACTTCATTCTTGAAAATAGCTATTAAAAGGGCATACAAATCTCTCTCTTCATCCTGATTCCTTAAATTAGTAGGTATGTGCTCAAGATAAGTATTTGGCCATAGTCTCCCCCACACACAGATAGGCATATTTTGTGTATTTATTTAAAATATGCCATATGTATATATAAAGTTAGATCTGTACACACAAGTTATGCATTCTAGAAATGTGTCAGTTGCATATTTTTTCTATGTTGTATATTTGTAGTTTTTTTTTTTTCAGAATCCTCAATTAAAAAAAATACACTCAGTGCACCAAGATACTTGGTAATATTCTCAAATCTTAAGAATGAAGAGGCTATTTTTTTGCTGAACTAGGTGGCAAGCAGTCTACTGAGGCTATGTCTAGTTATTTGTAATAATGAGGGAGGGCCTTGAACACACTTAAATATAGCAGTATCCTCTGACTTGGCACCTTTGTGAGGTCATCTTTAACAGTTTTGTCTTGTACATTTTTTCCCTTCATTTTCCATCTAACCAACCCTTTTCCGGAAGCCTATACCTCTTAAGATAAGTCTCCAAGTATCTTGACCTCCTATCATTCCCTCAGTGAAATGAATGGTTGGAAACAACTCTAGTAGGGATTTCTAGCTTAAACAATCTGGCATTTTTCTGGCTACCTTTCAGGACCAGTGAAATGAACTGCACTGCCAAAATGTCCGTGGATCTATGGGCTACAATTTCTATTCCCCTGAATTTGACCTTGAAGAATTTCCAGACTGTGGACTGTTGATTGATGCCTGTATTTGTTAGGTAAGGAGAAAAATGCACAATGAGAGAAAAACTTAACATCTCTCAAGTCTTATAAAAGCAATGTTTTTCTTATTTAAATCATCCTTATGGATGAAGGGCTGGAACCTTACAAACTGTAATCTCTTTTAGGAGTTGAACTTATTAGAATCAAAAAACAGGGAGTCATAATATTTGCAAGGGACATTCTAAAATAAAAACATTCATCTATATTAGTATTTCTTTTTATTCTTCTCTCACAAGCATAAATCATAAAACTTCACATGAAAAATTAATTCAAGCATTAAGAGAGGCAGATTATGGTCAGTAGCAGGTCACAGAAGAACATGTTTCTGCCATTAGAGGGAAACGGTTGCTTCCAGTAATTTATAGATCTTTGATTGGATAGCTTAAATAAACACATAAGATTTTACTAAATTTGCATGAATTTCTCCTCTCCCCATGTTCCCCTGGAATAATCTTAGGGTCCTAGAGAAGGTGATTGGAAGAGAGCTGGTCTCCCCTAGAATATGAGATGGACTTTGAAAGAACCAGGAGTTTACACCCAGCCCTGGACTCCACCAGTTTCTGGCCTGCAATGTCAGTCAAACCATCTCCTATACAGAAAGAATAATTTTCCTATTTGAATCTGTATTTTGTGAAACTCCAAATCTAGAAATTAAAATAAGCAAGGGCAAGGGTAGGGGCAGAAAATGAATAAAAGACTAGAGTCTACACAATCATTATTGGATCCTTAAGAGACAGAGCAAAAGGCAAACAAAGTATAAAACGAAAACAAAACAACATATCACACTTAGTAAGCAGAAACATCTTCCAAAGCAGCTCCATTTGGAGGATGGCATTAATGAGAGATCACAGTACATTCTATTCGCCGAGTAGGATTACTTCGAAGGAGCCAAAAGACATTTATTGATTTCTTCACTTTGGTCTATTCCTGCAGATAAATCTCTCTTCCACCATAAATCCCATTTGCTGACATCCTTCTTTAAAGGTTCTTTCAAGAACCTATCTTTGCGTTAGCACATGCAATCAATTTGAATACAGTCGTCTCACCTCACCTTTAACTCTTAGGGGGTTACAGAGAAACAAACCCAAGTGTCATAAAAGCATTTCTAAGAACTTCTGCCAAAAAAGCCACCTCCCAGACAGACTGCAATGCAATAATCTATGCTCCCCTGAGGAAGAACTGGAAAGACCTGGCCAAACTGTCAACACACAACAAAGTGGGAAAACAAATCCTGTCTTTTATCTTGCAAGAGGACATGCCCACATATACATGCGGGTATGCACATGCGTGTGCACACACAAACACACACACTCTCTTTACAATTTGGGTTATCTTTATTTAGCCTTGCGATGGCAAGTTTTCAAATCACTTGAAAGCAATCAAAGGGAAATAATGAACATGCATTGACTTCCCTAATGCAAATATCTACACACAACAAGCTGTGACAAAGCTAAGGAAACCTGATGCGTCTGCGTTAGTGCTCATTCCCTTTTAAAATTTCATGGCATCGTGCCTCGGATAGGAGGCCTATCATTAAAAGAATGGTTAGCTGGAACCTCTGTTCTTTCGCTTCATGATTGAGAATCAGCTTTCAATCACTCAGACCAAAAGATACCCTCTCACCTAAAGGTGCTGTGGATGTGTGCGCACACAGAGGGAAGTTCAACAAAGCTGGAAGAATTTGTTGGTGCAAAAATAAGAAATCAAATCTTTGCCTGCTCAGGTGCTTGCTATTATAAACTATGACTAAGAGACATGAATTTTTCTCTATGATGCAACTCTCAAGAGAGGCAGTATTTTCTCCAGGCCTCTCTTAAACCTGCTCATTCGTCAGTGACTAATGCTCTCTAGAGCTGCCCTGTGCTGCTCAAATTTCATCAGCCAGCTTGTCCTTGATAAGTCTGCCTGGACCATAAAAAGCTAAGCTCCCTAAACCTGTTAAGGATAGCCCCAAAATATCTGTGCAAAGCTATCCAGACCCATCAGCACTGTAAGCCAGTTTTCGGCCCTCCCCTCCCCCCACACACAGCCTTGTTATCTCAATAAACCTTAATGACACGAAAAGGATGGAGAAAATAGGGCAACCACCCCTCATGAGTTTATAACAGAAAATAAAATAGACATGGTGAAACCACCAAAAATTGGAAGCACCCATTATCTTGAACCTTTAAAAGAAAGTGTCGGATTCATGATTCCCTCAAGAACTTTATTTATAAAGCACACAAAAAACAATCTGGGTAACGGAGGTCTGAGAATCCACTTTGTCTATTTTTATAATTTTGAGTTTGACATCTTAGGCCATAAAAAAAAAATCTGAATAGAATTCTGTCTTCAGTAAATCTTACCTATAAAAGAATAATAGCAGTCAAGAAATCATTTCAATTAGGAATGACACGCGTTCTCATGACCATAAAATTCAGAGTTTGAAATGAATTAAAAGTAACAAAATGGACCCTGTTGTCGCAAACATGCCGGCTACATACAGCTGGAAAGAATCTTCTAAGACACGGATGATCTAAGAGCAAACCATTTCAGGACAAATGTGCCACCACGAGAAAGGTACTTACAGTTATCAGACTGAAAATCTGGGACAAACTGTTCATCGTCAGGAACTTGTGCTGGAAAAGAGATTAAGAATAGAACTTAGGACTTGAAGTCGTATTAAAAAGCAAAGTCAAATGTTTTATGTGGAAAATAGGGCAGCCAAGAAACTTGCCTTCAGCTAACCAAGCCTCTTGAAGTTGACTGAGATCCTGAAACAACTCTGGAATTAAAAACAGAAGACAGCAGCATCAGAATTCTTCTGCCAGGGAGCCAGCGCCCACATATGTACATGCTCCCTTCCCTGGGCGCCATTTGAAGCCGCCAGAACCCAGAGAGAAAGCTCCGCTACCTTCGGAATCATGAGCCAGATCTGTGTCCAAAAACTTCCTCTTTCTGTCAATCACAGGCCGCCCTCTACATTCCTCTGCTCGAGATTTCTGCAAGAGGCCAAAGAAGTGTGAAGACTCAAGTATTAGGTCTGCTCTGCGTGGGGGCCAGAAGCGGCGTGTGGCACTACTAGATAGAAGAGGGAAGACACAACAAACCAAAAGTCGCTTCAACTTACCCCTGGCACCATAAAAGGAACTTGCTGATCATAAAACCCATCCATGGTGCTTCCAACGTCTCTAATATCCCTTTGAAAGGTTTCAGCATTGAGTAATTTCTGGGGGGAAGGGGTCCTCCTGTAACAGGAATTGGGGAGATTTTGAACTCAAGGGGAAGGCAGAACAGAGAAATAATAATTTCATACTGCTTTTTCCTCTAGAGCCTGCACAAAATGACTTTCTCTACCATACTTAAAGGCCAATGGGTAAAGGCCTTTACAGACCAAGGGCATCATAGTTGAAGGGCATCAAAGTTTTTTACTGTACTGAGTGCAAAAGCAACTAATCTGGTCTTTGTTTCTGTTCCCTATTTTTCTTTTAATGACATTATTGCTATTATAAAAGGGTGATTTCAAGCTTCTCTCCAATAAGAGATCTTAAAGGAAATGCATTAGGGTGGTTTTTCTTTGCTCTTTCTTTCTTTGAAATAATTTAATATCAGGTAATACGGTAAGTTAGTAGAGAAACTGGGTTTAAACATTCTAAATTACTGGCAATTAAGAATCTGACATACATAGTGTTTCTAAAAGTATTTGTAGGTCAGTGTTCAAACACTATATATAGTTTCAGGAATAGACACATCAGAGGTGTATTTATCTTCCCAAAAACCCTTTATTAAAACCCTAAACCTTCTATCCAAAAAGGTGGAGTGTCTGTAATGTCATATATATCTCCACGGTAATTTAAATGAGATCACATATTTATTTCTAAGAAAAAAAAACATCTATGAAGGGTAATGGGTGAAAGAAATTAAACTTTACTGCTCCTATTTTAAATGCAAGACACTATACAGTTATACAACTTTAAAGAATATTAAAAAGCAAAACTCGCGCAAAGAAAATTAATTCCTTTAGTGAAATCTATTTTCCCCAAACAGGAAATAAAAAACTTGTTTCAGTAGTTAAGTGTTAGAACTGGGGAGACATTGAGTATCAAAGTGGAGGAGGGGTGTGGTAGCAGTTTTCTGATGGGGGGGGGGGGAAATCAAGTGCCAGTTTCAATAAAGTACCATATTCCAGAACTTTATTATTTTACAAATAAAATCGGGTAAACTCGGCAAAAATGGGAGGAAAAGTTTCACTAAACCTCAGCCAGCTCCCAATACTAGAAAACGCTCAAGGATAATTCTTTTGTTTCAAGAGGGGTCATCTCCTTAGTGGGCAGTTTTAGTCAATTTGTTTTTCTCACTGTGTGGAACAGACCAAGTTTTGGCAAGTGAGCAAGATTCAAGCAAACTCTTAACCTCCAGGCTCCTCAGGACGAAGGCCCAAAGAAACGTCTTTTCAAAGTCAAAGAGCTAATAAAAGGGAGAAAAGCAAAACTGCACACAGTTCAAACTTCCTAGAAAAACACCGGAGCTCTACGGCAGCAGGAACAAGTTCACAAAAAAGCCTCTTTCACAAACATCACCAACTCCAAATGCAAAAATCTAAGGACCTGGGGTGAGCTAGGAGGGGGAGGTGAAAAGTTCTCTGGTGCCTTAAATAAAATAAAATAAAATAAAAATAAAGACCAGATTAAAACATGACCTTACAAAACAGTGTAAATATTCTACAGGGGGAGAGAGACAAGTAGAAAGAGCTGAGAGTTTTTATTTTCAGTCTCTTTGCAAAAAATAAAAAAACCTCACACCCAGCGCGGAAGGAGGGAGGAGGAGGGGTGTGGTAGCAGTTTTATTTTATTTTATTTTTGCATTACGTAAAAGAACCCAAGAAACCCAAGGAGGATCTTTTTTTTTTTAAATCAGCTGTACGAATTCAAGGGCTTAGAAAACCCAGTTCAAAGTAGAGTTAGAAAAAATAAAAATAAAAAAGGCCTGAAGGGGAAAGAAAGAAAAGCTAGAGTTCATCCAGGAGTTTAAACCACTTCCTTTGTGCAAACCCCCCCCTCCCCTTTCCTTGTGCCCCCAGGAAAAACTTCAGCGCGGCGGCGGCGGTGGCGGCGTGATCGGAGCAGGCCCCTCCCCCGCGGCGCGCAGCGGGCCCGGTTTTATGAATGGGAGAGCGAGCTCGCGCGCGGCCGCCACCGCAGGTACAAGCTGTAACCGGATCCCTCGCGCGGGGCCCCATTCACAAAACAAGACGCGCCGCCGCCCATTCGCAGCCCCGGGTCTCCGCGAGCTCCATTCACCAAACTCCTTCCGAGCGCGGCGCCCCGCCCCCACAGGGCCGCCGCCGCACGCCCGGGGCCTCGGCCGGCAATTTACAAAGAACGCTCCGTGCAACACACACGCACACACACACAAAGTCCCAGGGAAAGGGAAGCGGCGAGCCAACGCGAGATCCGCTTCATTCATAAACTCGCCCACATTCATAAAAAACGGAGCTGCGGCGACCGAGCTCGGAGGCTCGCAGTTTCTCCTCTCTCTCTCTCTCTCTCTCTCTCTCTCTCTCTCTCTCTCTCTCTCTCTCTCTCTCTCTCTCTCTCTCCCTCCCTCTCTCCTTCTCCCCCTCCGCCATCAGGAATCCAGCTCCCCTCTTCAGAGGTCCCTTCCCCCCCAGAAAAAGACGGGCAGAGCTGAATTCAGCATCTTTCTCTCTCTCCATTGCAACCTCCCCGGGAGCACCTCTTCTTCCCCGGTCTCCTCCTCCACCGTCCCTGACTGTTCAGAATCGCTGTGCAGCTAGCTAGCTTCGAAGCCTTCCTTCTCTGGGTGTGTGTGTTGGGAAGGGTGGGTGATGTCTGGGCGCCCACTTTCCGCCACCTTCAACTTGCCGTGCCTGCCGAAGTTCGGCTCGACCCCTCCAAGCCCCACAGACTTGACTGCACCCGCCGGGGTCTCTTAACCCTGGAGGCCTGGAGAGGAGGGGAAGTAAGGTAGGTTATCCCCCCCTTCCGAGCATCCCCCTCTGGTAGAAGGGATTGCAAAGCTGCTTGCTTCGCCGCCGCAGCCTCCAGGTGCCCCCCGCGGCTCTCCGATCTCCGGGGATTGCAAGGCCCGCAACTCCGCGCACCCTCCCCCCCGACTTGGCTTCGCGGCCCGGAGCCCCCGCACCTCGCGCTCCCTCGCGACGTTCGGAAACCCGCTGTGAGCCCAGAGCGCTCCGGAACCGTTAGCCGCCCCCGCCCGACGTCTTCTTTGCAAGAGCCGAACCAGACTGGGCCGCGGCCGGGGGATGGTCAGTCTTGGGGGGGCTCAGCCCAGATTGAAAGTGCGACCCCCAATTATGAAAATCCTGGACCCGCCCGTGGGCTGGGCCCTCCCCACGTCGATCCTTTTAAACAC
>PVKC010039306.1:0-12575 GCA_004027635.1 Crocidura indochinensis | reverse complement strand
CCACACCAGATATAATTCCTGAGTTATATCTAGGAAGAAGCCCTGAGCACTGCTGAGTGTGCCACCCAAGTGACAATAACGAAGGGCCAGAATGATAGCACAGTGGTTAGGATATTTGCCTTGTACTCGGCCAACCTGGATTTGATCCCTGGTATCCCATATTGTTTCTTGAGCCTGCCTGAAGTTACCCCTGAGCACCTCTGGGTGTGGCCACTAAAAACATCTGAAATAAATTTGAAATTAGAAAACAGATATTATGAGACTCAGAGATAACTCCAGGTCTGGGGACCCCAACTCATGGCACAAGGTCAGTGTCTGTTTGTCGTTTTGTCCAGGAGTGGTCATAGTGGCAATGCTATTTGGGATTCCTCATAAGACAACAAAATGTGAAATCCAGAGAACTGTGGCCAACCATAGACAAGTTCCACAACCAAGTGTGCAGCATTCAATGTGTATCACAATATGGACAATGAAATCAAGGGCACTTGGAAAGCATTGCAACCGGAGTGGGCACAAGAATCCCAACTCACATGTGCAACCCTATATAACTAAGCCTGAACACACAACCAAGTATGCAGCCCACTTGGGCTTCTTTCTTGTTCAGTTTTGTTTTATCTTTTGAAGGGGCACAGGCTTTGGTACTCTGGTTGTTCCTGATGCCTATACTCAGGCATCATCTGGTGGGGCTTGAGGAACCATATGGAGTGTTGGGTACCCAACCTGCCTTACTCTCTCTTTAGTTTGTGTAACCTTCTGTTGAGCAAAACTGCAATACAAGTAAGGAGGAAATCTTTTAAATAATAGTTATTAAAATTATTCTGCATATAATACTTTAGCTATCAAGAAGAGGTGGGTTATTATTTTTGCCATTTCCAGTAGTACTCAGGGCTTATACTCTGTTTTTATAAGTCACTCTTGGTGGTGCTCAGAGGGATATATGTTTTGTTGGGGATCTATCTATGATTGCCATGTTCAAGAAAAACCCCTAAGCCCTGTACTGTCTCTCCAACCACCACCAAATAGTTTTTTATTTTGTTCCTTCTCACACCTTTCATAGAGGAAGGGAAAGGGACAAGGTTTTGTGAATCAAGATGACTAGTTGGATTCTGCTCAGGGAACAAGTTTTGGGGACAAGAAAAGAAAACGATCCAACCAGAGACCATGTTGTGTTTAGCACACACAAAGTGGTGCTCAAAAGTCAGTGCCCCTCCAAAAACAAAATACAAGGCTGAACCAAATTGAACTCAAGCCAAAAAATTTCTACCTGGGAACCATGTTATCCAAGCAATGAAGGGAATATATGGGCCAGGTCTTCTGGCTCCTAAAACTTCTCTCCATTTTCTAATTCGGTCACATGGTGCTGGCATCACCAGCATGTCTTTACCCCTTCCCAGGTTGGCATCCCATCCTTTGCTTGAAATCCTGGCTCACTACATGCCCACAACTTCAAATGTCACCTATCAATCCAAATCACATGAAACCTCCCTACCAGAACTCCTATTTTTTCCATGAACATTAAGTAATTAATGGCTATTTATGTCCTTTTCTTCTGGATAGAGCTCACTCCTGTATGGCACAGCCCATTTCTTTATCTCAGATGGAACCTGGCCCAGATTGAATGCAGGGGCACTTTGCTTCTTTCTTTGAGCACTTCTTGAATCCTAGTGGAGCTGATAAAATCCATGAAATAAGAGGTTGTGCTTAGGGATGACTTGCCTATTAACATTAACTATAAAACTCCATTTTGTCATTATTTCCTTTGTCAAGCTATCTCTTCCTTCCTCCAGTTTTTTTGGGGAGGAGAAAAAATTAAAAATATCAATTTCTGCAGAGCCAAATGGATAAACTGTGAATATAAAAAAGATGTCAATTGAAGGGCCCAATTACAAGGCTCCATCAAGGCTCTGGGTGTGAGTGTGACATTTTGTATTCCTAATTTTGTACTGTTCTTCCCAAACAGGGTTTTTCTCACAATGTAACAATTTGTGACTCCACAAAGCTGTATCTTTGCCTGAATTCAGTTCTTTTTTCTCTTTCAGTGGGAGAGAGAAAACATCTCAATCCATCTTTCTCCTTTCTCTGTTTCTGTCTGTCTCTCTCCCACTACCCAACACATACAAATCCATAAACAATTCAGAAATTCCCAATGCACTGAAAAATCTATTCTCAGATGGTTCCTTCCCTTTAAAAAATGAAAGACCCTTATTGGGTGAATGAGTCAGCAAATGGCTCAATGAATAAACATAGGAAAGAAACTCTATGATGTCATAATATTGCATAACAAGGAAATAGATGTTTTTTTCTAAAATGAAGCAGCAGGGAAATATTCTCAACTTCATAAAATTAAAATTAATTTTAATTAATTAATCCTATTAATTATTAGCAATTAAAATCAGTGTCCATAAACATGCAGGAAAGAATTATTTCAGACAAGAAGCCAAATAAAATCAAATGAATCACTACCACTCAGAAGTGTAAATGTATCACAAAAAAGAAAAGCTTCCCACAGTAGCTCCCTGAAAACAATGTCTGAAAGAACCACAGACAGACTTTCATGTTCTCAGCGAGGTATGGACAGTTAAAGATAAAAACATGAGAATTATTCATAACTGCCACAATATACCCACGTGTGTCTCAACTAATAAACCTCCCACATTCATGGAACTGATACCTGAGGAAGCACAAGTGTCTACAAGCTAAGAGAGTGCAATCATCCCAGTCGATCACATGATGAAACAGTGAATTTCAATGAAATATTATTTATGCCATTTTGAAGTTTTTATTCATGAAAAAAATTTGCATTCAGATGTCAACTTCTATTGCAAAATTTCCAGCATCTTTGTATGTGTCTGATTTGAAAACCAAATTACCCTAAGTGCTAGAAAACGTCACATTGTACACTGGTAAAAATTATCAAAACTGAGCATATTGAATAAAATGAAATGAAACCAACTTCTTGGAATATTTTAGACATGTGCTTTGTTAGTATTTTGAAAATTTCATATTCCTTGGCACTTTTTACAAAGTTCATTTTGAAAAATCATCCCTACACTCCCTCCCAAACTCACAAAATTATTTACTCTATCATAAAGTCATCTGTATCTAGAATGAAGATAAAATTTAGTTGGGTTCAATGGCTGGATTTCCTTAAAGGACGAAGTGTATATGCCTATAAGACTGGCTGATAAGCTGACAGTTATTTAACTGTTGAGTTATGATTTCGCAGAGAAATGTTCTTTTCTAAAAATAACTGGGTTGAATTATTTCATTGTTCTACTTTACTATCTCCCAAAACTAGCTAGTTGTTGCTAGCTAAGTATTGTAACAGATTTCAAATTTCAAATTGTTCAAGGTTCTATAGTTCAGATTTGAAATCCCCAATTCCAGCAAAAAGAAGTTCAATTAATAAAACTTCAAACAGCCCCTTTAACACAAAATTAACTATCATAATTATTCATTTCACTGGGCTGGTCTTCAGGCACGATAGCCCAGAATCTTTATTACTTAAATAACTCCAATCCCATCCTTGCTACTCATTAACTGATTCTAAGCTCTGGGTCAACTTGACTCTAGCACCAAATGTTTTCCTGACACCCACCCAAAGCTACCTCAAATCCCAACACTGAGACTCTATTTCCAAATTCTTCTCCTCAAATTAAGTACTTACCTAGAAGACCATATTGCTAAGTTCATAGTCTGTGATTGACCAGAGCATATTTCCAAATGAACAGTTGCTGGATACTAGGATTTCATTCTTTGAATAATTTACTCTATGTCAGGTACTTCTCAAGCACTTTACATGTAAATCATTTAATCCTCACCCAATTCCATAACTTACCTCATTTGATAGTTGTGGCAAAGGAAGCAGAGACATACTATGACATTTATTGGAAGCCCATAATATAGAAAAGAACAAGGTTCAGATTGTCAACACCATGCTACCCTTACATCTAAGAAAACGTCTATATTAGAGTCATTCTGGTATGCAAAGAGGCAGGAACCCAGGGAGCTTGATAAAGTTGCAGCATCTCTGACTCAGCAACAAACCTATCTCATGAAACTCTACACTTGCCAGAGTTCCTTAGGAGAAGCTGTTGCTCACAGTTGGATATGTACTTCTCTACGGAACTCATTAATGACAAATGATATGTCACCATGCAAAATCTCTTACTTTCATGTGCAGAAAAGTTTATTTTTGTCTTGTAATGACCAGTTGAAGCCATAATTTTCAGCAAGCCAACTAAAGAGCTTTAGTGTAGCTTGCCTGACGCAGAAAAACAGCAGACTAGATCTTGAGACCGACTTTTAAATGTACAATATAATGATGGACATTCCTAGAGTAGAGCAGCACACAGCCTATCTGATTTAAGTGCTGGGGCTGATCTGTTCTCCTGGGTAGAAAATGTGAAACTGAAAACATGAAATTTCACTAATCCAAAGTCAGAAACAGTCAAAGTTTGTCCACAATACCAGCAGTCAGAATGTTATTAGATTTTACAAGCATAGGACATTGAAAGTCAGGGCACAAGTAAGTGGGGAGTAGTGGTGGTGGCAGCCATAGTTTGGGTCATGGTTCAATTTACAGTTCCCAATTTGGATGCTGCTTACTGTAGTGTGTTTCATTTGTCAGAATTAGTTAGCTTTAACCTTGTGATTGCTGCATTATTTGACATACTTGTGATTTGCTAATATAAGTTCTGATAAAAAGAAATCAATTTCTCTGGTTTTTTTTTTTTTGGTTTGGGTTACACCAGTGGTGCTCTGGGCTTACTTCTGGCTCTGAACTCAGAAATCACCCCTTGGTAGGCTTGGAGGACCATATGGTTTGCCAGGAATCTAACCGAGGAGCATGAGGGTTGATTGCCAGCAAGGCAAATGCCCTACTGCTGTGTTATTGCTCCTGCCCAAGAAACCAATTTCTGAGTTGGAGAAATAGCTTAAAAGGATGAAGCACATAAAAGGCACATAGGAACACTGGGTTTGATCCCTGGCACCACATGGTTTCCTGAGCACTGCTTGAAGCAGGCTGCTGAGCACTGTGCTGGAAGGAAAGAATAATGATCTATACCTGTAAATCAATATAAGCCACAACATTTATACATATATAAGCTTGTGATGTTATATCAGATATGTCATATCTGATATGTTATATTCAGATATATAATATCTGAAATAAAAGATTAATCCAATCATTAGGTGAACTTGCAAATTAACTTTTCCTATTTTTGATGTTGCCATACCATACTTCTCTGCATCTTCTCACCCTTGCCATCTTGTTTTGATTTTGTTTTTGTTGAGGGCCACACCCAGAGGGGTTTTATAATGACTTCTGGCTCTGAGCTCAGGTATCATTTCTAGTAGGGCACAGAGAACCATATAGGATTCCAAGAATCGAACGCAGATTGGTCATATAAAGTCCTACCCACTTTATTATCATCTTGGCTCTCTCTTGCCCTTCTTAAATACAATTAATACAATGAATACAATATAGTCATAGCGTTTAAAGAGAATAGGAAATAATTCGACACATGGCTCGATTGTATAGTTAATGCAAATCTAACCAGGGAAGATAGTTTTAAAAACATTTTTAGAGAAAGACAATGGCATGTGGCCTGATAACTAATAGTCCTCATCAGAATGACAATATAAAGATTTGCTCAGCATGCAAAATTAACTGAGAAAATGAAAAAAAATCCACATATGCACCCTAGTCAACAAATGCTATTAGGTATAACAAATGCACTATGTTTTTCTATCAAAAAGTTCTTTCTTAAGGACTCTAAAATCATGCAATTCATCATAGAGAACTTTCTACTATTCCATTCTACGAATTGGAGAGTTAATGACAGTAAACACAAGCTAACAATTGCAGGGCAATCTTCACTTACTCTTCATAGTTCACATTCCTCTCATCAATCTAGGCAACAGTCTAGCTTGCACAAGTGCCCTTTCTTCCACATATTAGAAAGTTGGAGTATGAGAACTGTATTCTCTTCCTCAACAGATTTTCTCAGGCTCAAATAATGTTGGCCTTTGGAACCTGATTAGTGTCTACAGGGAGGCTGAGGAAGAAGTGGGGGTTATATTGTGTACTAGAGTGTTTTTCACAACATCCCAGACCTGCATCCACTAGAGACCAATAGTACCCTCTCAGTTGTGACAAGTAAGAATGTCTTCAGAGATTCCACTGTCCAGTGAGAGAGAGGGGGACAGAGTGAAATTGCTGATGCTTTTAAGTACTCAGTCCTTTTGGACTGGAGAGCTAGTACAAGGGTTAAAGGTGCTTGCCTTGTATGTGGTCATCCCTGATATGGTTCATTGCCCTGAGTACTGCTGGGTGTGGCTCCAAACAAACTAAAATCTCAGTCTTTTAACAACAAACTGAGGCTGGAAATAATACTTATCAGTTATGTCTGTGAACCCCAAACCTACGTTAAATTTCCCAGTTCAGCTTTCAAACAAGGTTTCTCAACTTAATTCAAATATATAATACATAATACGGTATTAGGGAAGATGGGCTTTGTTTGTTTGTTTGTTTGTTTTTTGACTACTGGAAAAGTGAGGACCTTGGAAGAGAGAAGCAGTTTTCTGCAATGACCCAATGGGGCGGTTATGTGGTTTCTGGTCCAGTCCCAAGGTCACCTACTGAGATTCTCCCAAATTCGTGGTCACATAATTTAATAGGCTCCTACTCTGATAGGCTGTTTTTCACCCAGTTACATGATATAAAGTCACAAGTCCTGTCTTCCACACTGGCAAAAATGGAAATGGTAACAGAACCAAACAGAACAGTCCAAATTCACCCTAGGGGGAGGATAAAGCCATTTTGCAGTAGTAGGAAATAACTGCTAATATTTTTAAAGAAATGTCAGAAATCTGAAGACTATTCTGAGCATGAAAGGAAAGCTCAAGGTGGCATTTGAAAATTTTATTTTTATAGAGTCACTGGGAAATTACAAAGCTATTCATGATTGGGTTTCAGGCATGAAATGTTTCAAATGTTGCAACATGAATCCCTTCATCAGCGTCCACTTCCCTCCACCAATAACTTCAACCCCTCATTTTGCTCCCACTAGTAGGCTTCTACGAAAGGCGTTTTTTTTCAATATATACATTTCTGCACTGTAGTTTATAGTACTGTTGCTGATAGGTTTCCATACATAATACTTTATCACCAAGGTAACATTTCTAATCAAACCTCCCTTGGCATCATAGTTAAGGTCCCCTCAAATTAAAAACATAATTCTTTTCAGAAGTATAATATCCCAAAGACAGGGTGATGAATGAAAGTCACTCTAGTGAATAAAATGGAAAAATAAAATTATTTTGGGAAAAGCCACAGAAGGGGATTTATAAGCTTCTCTTAGCTCTGCAGGAAATTATAGTACAAGAAAAATATTTTGGGTGTAGTGTTGGTACTCGGGACCTTACTTCTGGTTAGGGTGCTTAGGAGGGTGTCAGTCTTTGTGGTGCTTGGGAACATTTGTGGTGCCAGGGATTGAACCCGGGCTTGCTGAGTGCAAGGCAAGTGCCTCATCTCCTGTATTCCCTTTCCAATCCAGGAAAACTATACTTCTATATTCTCAATGACCCTCATTGGAACCTCAATATCAATATAACAGGTATTGATTTCCATACAAGTGAGGAAATGCATGAGAAACTCCTTTACATTCACTACTTCAGAGTTGGTTCTGTGCAAAAATAAAGATAGCTATCTACAGAAGACTGAGTTTGACAACCAAGAACGGGCAGAACTTATCCCAGGACCAATACAAAAGAGTCAATCCTAGGCTTTGACCTACAATCTATACAACAACAAGAGGTCTGACTGTGACAACTGTGACTGAGTAGAACTTCTGGAAACAGAATGACTCTATCCTAGGCTTCGTCCTAGGATTGGTGCAAAAACCAAGACCATCAACTACAGAAAACTGATTAAAATAACAGGGATGGAACAGAACTTCTAGAACTATAAAGTAAGACTCCATTCTAGGCTTCATACTATGAACTGTGCAAATACCAAGACCTCTAGTTACAGAGTTCTGAATTTTCATCCAAGACTGAGCAGAAAGTTTCCTGACATCTTAAAAAGACTGGGGGAGTGAAAAAGAGAATGTACAGAACCTGTAGTTATTTCCATGACAGTATGCTTCAAGGGTGGAAAAAACCCTGTATCTCTTAGGCCAAGGGAAATCCCCAAAATTTACTATTCCCATGCAAAAAAAAGGGGCACAATTTTTTCTTTCTTTTTTTTCTATTTAATTTGTGCTCATGATTATTGTTTGGTTGTTGTCTTTATTGCTGTGTGCTCTTTTGTAGTCACTGGTTTGGTTTTTTTGTTTGATTTTTTTGTTATTGTCATTATAGTTTTTTTATTTTCTGTTTATTTTTTGTATTTTTTTGTCTTTTTGTTATGTTTTTTCTTTTTTCTTCACTTTCTTCTTTTAAATTAATATTTATAACCTCTAGAGGGACTCCTCCAGGGTTTTTGTTTTTCTGGTTTTTTTGTTTTGTTTTGCTTTGTTTTCCTTTCTTTTCTTTTTCCTTCTTTTTCTTTTTCTATTTTTTCTTTTCTTTTCAAACAGAACCACATAACCTGAATCATCTTGTTCTGCATCATAAATTGAGGGGGGAAATGGATGGTACCAAGACCAAACAGTCATATGAACATTGAGTAGAAATTAAAAAAACTGATCAGACTTAAACACAAAATCTAAAGCCAATGACAACAAAATCGATACCCAATCACAAGCTAGACACAGAGGGGACCATTTATATTAGCAGCCCGGCAGGGGCAGGACAGGGATATGGGATGCATGCTCTGAACAGGGGTGGAGGGAGGACAACACTGGTGGGGGGTGGGAATTCCCCTGATTCAATGTCACTATGTACCTAAAATATTACTTTGAAATATTTGCAATTCACTTTGGTCACAATAAAAATTATTGAATAAAAAATACTTCAAGTTGGGACTAGGATCCAGAGTCCCTAAACTTTGCCAAATACCACAACTATTACCAGAGAGTAAGGGTGTCCTGCTTTGGGTCTTTATGAAAGTAGTGATCCTAATATCTTCCCCTTTATAGCTAGGGTGAAACTTACTCTCATACAATGCTTACTTTCTCATCCTCTTCCCAATAGTTCCCACAAGCTTCCACTTGGGCATTCTCATATTATGTTCAGGGACTGTCTCAGGAAAATAATTTCACAAATTTAAAGCAATGTTGATTCACCCAGTGGAGAATCTTGATACTTGAACCTCCTTGCATAGCTGAGTCATCTCCTTCTAAACTGTCTGGGTCCCAATGTGAATAATAAATAAATAGATATTTATTTATTTATATTTAATCAAATATAAAACCAAGTATGAATTAGAAATAAATATTGATTGTATCAAACCACTGAGATATAAAGAATAATTTCCTTAACAGCTACTGATACTTTTGTTTCCATCAACCAGAACAGGAATATATATGAGTAATGGAATACAAAGAAAATTGTCAGAAAGTTTCTGGCTTAAGGTACTTTCTGTGAATCCCACTGACTCTGGTAAAGGCTATGCCCCCTGAACATCACCAGGATTCATTACTGAGTACAGAGCGCAGGGTAGCTCCTGCGTATCACCAGGTGGGTCTCCCACTCCACCTAGTTTAAACATATAGGGGATTTAGCCTATGAAAAGAGGGTTACAGGTATTATTAACAGATGCAAAGGAAGTCTCCAGAGAGTGCGAAGAACCAGAAAGCTAATATGTATTATTGTAAAGCCTTTCCAACCTTTTCAAAGGTGTTACTTCCCAAAGGCATCACTGCTTAACTGCACTTTAGCAAGACTCCTAGGGACAGTTGGTTTTGTGGAAGGGAACACAAACTTCTTGAAAAATTATGGGAGACCCCATAATATCCAAGGAAACCCTTGCTCCTTAAGAATATCTCTATAGAGTACAGGCAACTCAACAAGACAAATAATAGTTTATCATCACTCTGACAACAAGTAACCTAAAAGTGAACCAATAATTTGTTACTGAATTTATCAAGACTTACATTAATAACAATGTTTTAAGATTCTACTCCAAGCATCCCATCTGTCTTAGAAAAGAGCTATTTGGAACACCAGCGTATTGGAGCACCATTATATTTATAATGTAAACATGTTTTTATATTATAAAGAGCAGAAAACAGGCTGTCATAATAACCAAGCTGAGTAAACATAACGGTTTTTTTGTATTATGGAAGAAAGTTTTTTTAAAGTCATGCTTAGCAGATAAATATTTCCATCTAAGTAGATCTTCACTGACAGTATCCAAAGAGAAAACAAGTGTTGATTCTTTGGACATCAAATTAAGGTCTCTTATTTTTCTGAAGAAATATATGCATGAAAAGAATGCATAATCTTATTCACATGATTTCAAAGCTTGCTTTTAATTTCTTAAATGATTATGGGGCCACTCTGGCAATACTTGGGGTAACCATACAGTACCAGGGATGGAACCTGGGCCTCTAACAAGCAAGTGGTTCTACGTTTCTGTTCTGATTTCAAGTTGTCAAGTTGCCAAATAGCCCCACAGAAATAGTCTTAGTTGGAGGGGCTGGAGCAATATTACAGCAGGGAGCATGTTTGCCTTGCACAGCTCAACCAGGGTTTGATACTGGAATCCTATGTGGTTCCCTGAGACTTCCTTGCAAGAGAAATTTCTGCGTGTAGAGAGAGGAATAACTCCTGAGTGCAGTCAGTTGTGGCTGACCCCCCCTCAAAAGTATACCGTATTAAAATTCAAAAGAAACAGAAGATTTATACTTTATGGAATTTCTCCTCCTTAGTAAGTAATTGTTCTTCTGGGCTGTGAGAAGAAGCAAACTATGTATCAGAATTTACTATATACTGGAGGATTTCAGACTTGACTGCTCATTAAGATCATCTCAATAAA
Organism: Crocidura indochinensis; assembly: GCA_004027635.1. Taxonomy (NCBI): domain Eukaryota; kingdom Metazoa; phylum Chordata; class Mammalia; order Eulipotyphla; family Soricidae; genus Crocidura; species Crocidura indochinensis. The sequence continues at coordinate 1,648 of PVKC010039306.1, read as the reverse complement.
TTATTTTGATAATTTCTTAATATTTAGAGCACATCCCAGGTCAACTGCATCCCAATCTTTGGGAGTGGCACCAGGTACTTGTAAAAATCTCCAATGATTTCAAGATACAGTGAAGGTGGAGAATTATTCTGTACTCTACCACCTTGACCAGCTGGAAAGTTCATCTGATAAACCCTTAGTTTTCCATTAATGCAAAGCCAACAAGGCAGCTTTCATTCTACTTGAACATACTAGCAGAGGAATGTTAAACATTAGGCCTCAGTGTTCCTCTATTGACTATGACATTACCTTGTACCACTGCAATACATCCTGAGCTTGAGGAGATGATGGAATAAAAAAAAAGCTATTTCCACTCCATAGCTGAGTTCACACTAGGCTTAATAAAACCAACAGACACATTTTCCCGTAGATTTTTTTTCTAATTGAGAATAAATTAAAACGATTGGCTCTCCAAAATTCATGACAGAATTATTAAATCAATGGAACTATAACTTTGGGTATTCTTCAAGAACATATGGTGGCATAATCCAATATCTTATATTCAAAAATGTGTTATGTTCAATTAATAGATAAACTCATTAAAGTCTTGTGGGAAAACAAACATACGGAAGCCTCTACTTACATCTCACTTCATTCCAATCAACACCTGTTGTGGAGAAATGGATTTATGATCACATTGTATTTTGCATCACATTAATTGAGTACAGGATTGCAAAACAAGTGAAAAGCAGCTCTGGAGGGGGAAGCACTGGTTTATCATGAACTGAGCCCCTGTCATGAACTGAAAGTGCAGAGCAAATCTACAACCTCCAAGAAGTCACCCAGCCTTTTACTCCCCGTTCATTCTCAGGCTTTCAAATCCAGCCCCCCAGCTAACATTCCTACCGGCACATCTAAAATGTAGCTCACAGTCAACTTCTGAGTCTCTCCTATAAAATTATTGGTATTGGAACCAGTGCCATAGAACATCAAGTAATACACTTGCCTTGCACACAGCCAGCCAAGTTGTATTCTAAGACATGTCTGTGATCTCTTCAGGATTGATCCTTAAATACAGGAGTAAATTTTGGACAGCTGGATGCTGCCCCTCACCCCAAATAAAACAAACAATACTAGTCTTTTCAGCCTCAAAAAATTGCCACTTTCTCCTTTCAGAATTTCAGGACAAAAGATCCAGTCGTCACCTTGAGATCCCACCAGAATCTCACCAATTAGCACTTCCAAGACGACCCAGCTTTGGATCTGACACCAAGGCCATTATCTCAGATCTCCTCAAGATCTCTCAGATCTTCCTCAAGTTGCTAGTGAATATCTTACCTGACTGCTTGTGAATTATTTCCCTGCATCATCAGACCTGTCTGCCCAACGTGGTAGTTCGGGTGGCCTCATCCAACACGTGGGCTATATATTTTATATATTTTTATTATTATCTTTATTTAAACACCGTGATTATAAACATGATTATGGAGGCCCAGCTGTGGTGCTGTAGGTAAGGTGCCTGCCTTGCCTGCGCTAACCTAGGACGGACCGCGGTTCGATCCCCCGGTTCCCCATATGGTCCCCCGTGCCTGCCAGGAGAGGCTTCTGAGCGAATAGCCAGGAGTAACCCCTGAACATAACCGGGTGTGGCCCAAAAACCAAAAAAAAA
>PVKC010039305.1:0-12569 GCA_004027635.1 Crocidura indochinensis | reverse complement strand
ATATTAAAGGGAGAAAAATTTAATTCCGTTACAGTGGCATCCAGAGGTTTTAAACAAAGGCCAAAGTCGCTTTGCTGTTTCTGAAATCGTGAAACCTCTTGAGAAAAGCTTCCCTTATATTTAAAAGTGCTGTTTTAAAATAGATAATGTCAATATCAGAATTATTTTCTTGGCGATGTTTCAACAGGCTTGGAAGGTGAATCAAAGTTTCTCTGTCAAAATCTTGAACAAAAACATAATTTGTTTTCAAACGAAATAATTTCTTCTAACATAAAAAAAATTGTGTTTCCTTTCCCCTGTGGTTTATGATTGAGCTGATTTAGATGTAAAGTAACATCCACCATGAAATACAATTTTTGAATCCACTGACCATTTGTTAATTTTGGATAGTGAGCACCCTTCTCGAGGAAAAATGCTTTGATTTCTGATAATAAGGAAGCAAAACGTTTCAAAACGTTTCCTCTTGATAACCAAAATGTGCTGAAAATTTGAAACCCTACAATATAGAAATGAAATAGGTAAAAGAGAACAACCTTTTAACAATCTTTAAAAGCAAGAACAGTGTTCCAGAGAAAAGTAGTGATTTCACTGAAAGGAAAAAAAAATCTATTGACACTTTAGTGTGTGCTGCAAGAAACCAAACTAAAATACACACAAAGACAAAAATAGCAGTTTGTTAAAGGCATATGATATCATATCATAAAGGAATTATGCCTGAAGAGTGCCTGAAACATTTTAAAAATAATTTTTTATTTAAGCATATTTGTTACAAAATTATTCATACTTGTTTTTCAATCATAGAATGTACACCATCCTTCACCAGTGCACTTTTCCCACCACCAATGTCCCTTGTTTCCTTCCCCATCACCCTCCTCTGCCTATGTCAGGGGCAGTCATTTTGCTTTTTTTCTCTCTATCTCTCTTTTCCTTTATGACACTGAGGTTTGCAAAGTTTCCTTTATGACACCACGGTTTGCAATATTGTTAATTAAAGGGTATCACATGTCACTTATCCATTTTCAGCATCCAGTTCTTGTCCAGAGTGATATGTTGCAGCTATCAATGTCATAATGTACCTTTCTCTATTCTAACTGAGCTCACCATTTTTTTTTTTTGGTGGTTTTTGGGTCATACCCGGCAGCGCTCAGGGGCTACTCCTGGCTCCATGCTCAGAAATTGCTCCTGGCAGGCACGGGGGACCATATGGGGCACCGGGATTCGAACCGATGACCTTTTGCATGAAAGGCAAACGCCTTACCTCCATGCTATCTCCCGGGCCCCAAGCTCACCATTTTTTATGGCAAGCTTCCTATCATTGACTAGTCCTCCTGTCCCTCATCCCTATTTTCTCTAGATATTATTACCATATTGTCATTTATTATTCTTATATAACACAAATAATTATTTTCTGTCTACACCTCTCCTTCTGACTCATTTCACTCAGAATAATAATAATCTGATGTGTTGATGTCTGTACAGATGATGCACTGTGCATGGCTCAGTGTTTTTGTGTAGTCACAAGTAACAAAAGTTTGCACACCGTACATTGTATGCACTCTTTGTATGATAGACTGGATTCAGAAAAACTCCCTGCTGAACTAAACTCTGTGACAAATGACACAGTAAAGATAATTTGTGAAATTCACAATTGTGATCAAATCCAGGATATTCACCACCCTGGGTGTGAGTATGGATGCCCACTATTAGCATCGTCTCCATGAAGAAGTCAAGTGGCTGTTCTGGGGAAGGGTGCTCTCTTGCCTTGTTGGCAAGAGCGAAGAAGTAGTGCAGTCCCTGTGAGAGCAGAACTCTGACTTTGTACATCCCCAGTTGGACAAGGAATGGGTAGCTAAGCTTGTGTATTTGGCAGACATTGTTCATTTTCTCTATGAACTTAATATCTCTCTGCAGGGGAGTTTCACAAGTAGTTTTTACAGTGAGACATAAGATGGATGTGTTCAAAAAAGAATCTGATTCTGGATAGCTGTGTCTGAGGAGATATTGAAATGTTTCCACGCTTGCAAAAAATTTGTGATTGGCACTTATAAAGAAAGCCATAATCAATATGAAAAACAGCATTTAAGGGCATTAGCTCACAACTTTAATCATGAATACTCTGAACATGAGAATCCACGGAAAAGAAAACTCTGGGTTGAGAAGATGTAAATGGAAGATGTCCACTCTTGTGCAAAATAAAACATGTTTTAAGATCAATCCAGGTACTGTATTTCTAAACCCCACCCAAATTGGTCTGAAGAAGCAGGGTAGCAGGAAAGAAATAATAAACCAAGCTAGCCAGGAAAGGATGATCATGGAGTCCATGGTCCTTTTACCTTGTACTCTCTGCCTAGAGCCCAAAAAGCTAGAACACCTTTCTGTATTAAAACCAATTCCCAAAACCAGGAGGCTTCAGGTCAAGAGAGAGAGATAAAAAGTACATTTTCAGTCGGCTTTTACATATCAAAGGAAGAAGTTTAAAAAAGGATGATGTGGGCTGGAGGTAAGGTGCCTGCGCTAACCTAGAAAGGACCGCAGTTGGATCCCCGGTTCCCCATATGGTCCCCTGTGCTTGCCAGGAGCGACTTCTGAGCGAATATTCAGGAGTAACCCCTGAGCGTCACCAGGTGTGGCCCATAAACAAACAAAAAAAAAAAAAAGAAAAAAAAGAAAGAAAGGATGATGTTGGGGGAACACCTTTGTTTGGGGTTGATACTGAGTATCATCTTACAGTCTTGGAGCCGGCAGGGCTGCACACAGGGCCACAGGGCGCGCACTGACTCCTGGAGCAGCCGCCTGCACACAGAAGAGCCAAATTAAAAGTGTAAAGAGCCACATGTGACTCGCGAGCTGCAGGTTGCTGACCACTGGCCTAGTGGGTCTGAAGAGTCATGGGAGAGACAATTAGAATCAGTCAGATGAGGTCCCAGGCGTCAGCCAGCTTTATTTCATGGTCCTAACCACCATGAACATTTCCTCACATGGCCTCTATGATAAGCATTTTCCTAGTAGCTATTTCTCTGCTCCTTCTCTGGCGCTCTCTCTCCCTCTGTCACCCTTTCAGCTATTCTTCAGGCTTTGTTGCTGACTGACTCCCCTTTGCTGATTCTTCTTGTTGATTCTCTCTTCTCTCTTTTTTTTTTTTTTTTTTTTTGGTTTTTGGGCCACACCCAGTGACGCTCAGGGGTTACTCCTGGCTATGCGCTCAGAAGTTGCTCCTGGCAGGCACGGGGGGACCATATGGGAACCGGGGGATCGAACCGTGGTCCGTCCTAGGCTAGCACAGGCAAGGCAGCAGGCACCTTACCTCCTGCGCCACCTCCCGGCTCCCGATTCTCTCTTCTCTATCTCTCCTTCTTATCCCCTTTCTCCCCAAGCAGACTCCTCTCCCACCCATTCCAGGTGTGGGGGGTTCTGATCATTCAGGTGGGATAAATAAGTTGGGGGAGGGGATACCCACAGTGATAATGGGAAAACAAAAGCCCAAAAGGAAGTTGACCGTTGTATCAAAAAGAAGGGAAACAAAAAGGTTGATGACATACTTACTTTACATTTCTTTTGAGATCTTCCAAATCTTAGACATTTATATGCGAAGTAAGGTAGAATTAGTGGTAAGAAAGGTCCTACAAAATTTAAGACCACTTGGAGCTGGAGCAATATTATGACAGATAAGGAATTTTCCTTGCATATAGTTGATCTCTGGTTCCTCAAACAGTCCTTGAGTCCACCAGGAGTGATCCCTGAGCGCAGAACCAGAGTATAAGCCCTGATCACCGCTGGGTATGGTCCCAAAACAAAACATTTAAAACCACTAGAAATTCAGATATAGTAAACTATATTCAGATATAGATATACTAGTGTTTCATCCTAATTAAGTTGTAAAAACAGTTCAAGAATGGGAGAAGTATGTATCGTAAAACTAATGAACAATCAAAGCATCTGACATTGAGAGTAACTAGGTTTTTATTTCCAAAGGTAAACCACTAAAATTGCAACCAGTAGATGAAAATTTGTGAAGTACTGCAAAGTTAATTTTCACATCAGGGAACGTAATTTCTTTTTTCTTCTCACAGAAATAAATCTTGAAAATAGTCATCAAATTCTTCCTCCCTATTTAAAAGAAAAAAATATATACTGATTATAATCACAAAGATAAAAAAATACCACGCGCTACTTTATATAATGAAAAATTTTAATTCAACATACTTTGTCTTTTCCTCAATACATGTAATGATTCATTCATCAAATTATTCTTAGTATCTTATATATTTATTTTCTAAGAGTTTACACTAACAGTACTTTGGATCCTGTCAGATTTTTGGTCAACTTCTCTAACATAACAGCAAAGTGCAACAGAATAAAAAAGTAAAAAATTGCAGCAATGGGGCCCGGGAGATAGCATGGAGGCAAGGCGTTTGCCTTCCATGCAAAAGGTCATCGGTTCGAATCCTGGTGCCCCATATGGTCCCCCGTGCCTGCCAGGAGCAATTTCTGAGCATGGAGCCAGGAGTAACCCCTGAGCACTGCCGGGTGTGACCCCCCCAAAAAAAAAGAAAAAAAAAAAGAAAAAAAATTGCAGCAACAAGTTCAAATATATGAAATTATTTGAGGTTTTTGTGTAGAACTAGATAGATGTTCAGCTGATCAGTATTAAGTTTCTATAAGGCAATAAAGACTTTAGTATGAAAAATTTGTAGAGCCTTTCCAAACTCCCACTAATGATTCTTAGAGTTTGTGTACAAGAGCACCTTACACTGAGGTTAATAAGCACTTGCTTTGAACCACTGAGTCAACTTCTGTCTGGGCACTTTGTTGCCAAAAGAGCTAAACAACAGAGCAGCCAGGAGTGCTTCTCCAGGTATAGGTAGGTGCACCAGGGTTTGAATTCATGAGTTTGTACTTGTCAGACAACTGTTTGAAGCCATGTAGCTATCTTCTGGGCTCTGCTTTCTTACAATTTACTTAATATCAATACTGACAAAAAGATAAGCCAACTCTAAAACCTATCCTTTCATTTTCAGCTAAGGGCCATTCAAGAGAAAGAGAGCTGAAGTTTTAATTAAATGTATAAGTAGGATAGAAATATTTTATTTATAGCAATAATGTCTTTATAATCAAACCTAATGAGGACATATTTGTGAATTCTGAGAAACAGAAAGCCTGCATGCACAGAAGGAAGTAATCATGTTCCAAATTCTCCAACACAGCTGATGTCTATTACACTGAGAATGTATAAAATAATAAGCAAAATTCAAGAGTTCTTGGAACTAAAATTTACTGTGCACTTGACTATATTTATAGGTTTTATGCAAGATATTTTATATTCATTTCATTAAATCTTCACAATAAACTGTGCGAGCAAAAGAGGTCATATGTCTTCTTCTAACAGATGATGTCTATATGGCAAGCATCTCAGTGTATCATAAGAACTGACATTTCACACTCTGCAGATTTTTTAGGGTAGATGGGTAGGCCCTCCCAAGGAGTGTTCAGGGACCCACTGGTAATTCTTGACCAACAGGGCCAGAGGGATAAATAAGGTGGGATAAATATTCAGAGCATCCTGGATGTAAAGGAGAGGGGAGTCTCCAGGGACACATTTGATGTGCTGGTGGAACTCGAGGGCCACATCTGGAGGGGAGCCTCCTGAGGCTAAAGGGCCTGCAAGGCTTCACCTGTTGAAGCTTGGGGGACCATGTGGTGCTGGGAACCAAACTGGGTCAAATGGATGAAAGGTATACACCATACGCACTATACTATCTCCTGGCCTGTCTGCCAGGTTCTAATTCATAATTCTTCTTGCAATGTCTATTGTGTTTTGATGTGATACTAGAAAACAGAGATAAAGCACATGCAATCCATGCTGAGACTAATGTACACATTGAGTCACTGTCTTCGTGGGATAAGAAGGATGCTATCGTGTCAAGTTTTGGGCTACCTCTATAAATATCCAGAAGATGTATGGGCATCCTAAGTAAAGCATCACAAAAAGGCTACTCAGTAAATTAGTAAACAGCATTTCTCTGAAGTTTAAACAAAGCCCTGAAGGTCACTAGGAAAAGTGAGGTGAGCTGAGGACAGACTGATTCACTAAGAGTAAGCTGGACAAGCTGGCCACAACAATGGCTGGGAGTAAACTCTGATTTTTACCAAGCTAGACATTTATAGGCTGTGGTCATAGCTTCCTAAATTGAGGGTATAAATCATTTATTAATATAAGGTCTTACTGTGATTTTTCATCTGTCTCCGGTAGTGGGCCTTTCCAAAGTTTAGATTCTGAAGCACTTTCTTCCTCATCTGAGCTTCCTATTCATTTAAACAAATTAAAAAAAAATGCATTACATTTAAAACACATAGAACTATTCACCAATGTAATTAACTTTGGATTTAACTGCATTTTGGTTTCAACTTCTATGGCTCTTTAGAAATTTAACTCTTCCACACCAATAAGTTGATTTTAAAAGTTAAATAAATAAGCTGAGATATACCAGTCTCAGCAAAAATACCAAGGATTTAAGGTTTTGTGGCAAAGTCTCTAAATGTAGCAATGTTAACACTTTCAAGGACGTTTACTAATATATCTCTTACTAGGTTTCTAATTTTCATCGTCAAGCAAGAGACAGATAAGATTGCTGTGAAGAGAATATTCACATTAAGACCACGATATTAAGAACTGTACTAGTATGTAGGACCAGATAAATTACACACCCACAAATTATCAGTTACTAAAAAATTCATGCTGTGTATGTCAGTTAGATCTATTTCAGTAAATACATTTTCATGTATTGATAGAGGTAAAAATTCCATAAATTTTTCCTTAAAGATAAATATATATTTGGTATATATTGACATATACATATAATGTATATACATATACATATAGATGTATCATATGTGTATATATATATACAGACACCATGTTCATTATATAATAACAGTAAAAGAAAAAACCTATAAACTAGGTTTTAAATAATAATAAATGATATCCCTGTATCAAAATGCTTTATTTTTATATATTTGTATATAAATTTTATATTTTATATATTTATATTATACTTTATATGTATCAAAATCTTTATATTTTAATTAACAGAAAAATATTCATGCTATAATAACTTAATACTTTTTTACAACTTATACTCTCTGTAACTAAAAGTATAATCATATTTATGTTTAAAATATTGCAAATATGTATGTGGGTATAATATACACATATATGACTATATTATAATAGCAATTCTTTACTAATGCTAATTAGTATGTCTACATATTACCAGAGAAACACTATTTCTATCAATAGTATTGCTTATATATGTGTATTATGGGTTTGTAAAGCCCAACTAAACTTAATAGTGATATTATCTGTGGGCCTGGAAATAATATAACATTTCACTTTAGGCTTTTCCATTTTTCTTTGTATTTTAAAATATGTATTGTCTTCAAAATCAGTAAAAACAATTAAAATGCAGTTCAAAAATACTTAAAAATTGATCATCCTATATTAGTCAACTAAATATGAAATATTAAAAATGTATTATGTGACAATAAGATTGTAAGATACAGAGTAATTATATTAGCAAATAATTCCTCCCCAATCAACCAGTAGTCTGAAAAAGAACTGAGAAATCTGGCCTGTCAATACAGACTGTCTCTTAGTCAAACACATACAAACATCAAAGAGTATTGATTTGCCATGATGGTTCTAAACTTTTACCTGGTGGACTTTGATTCTTGAAACATGTGTCTTTGAACTCGGATTCTGAGTCTAATTCTGTCACCAAAATCACCGAAACAAAAATGGGAATGGATTTGTATTCTAATGTTTTATAAACAAAGATGGTAAAATTCCACTCAACAGGAATCATTAGGATCATCCATGTCCCAAATAGAATGTAAGACTAAAAATGTATTATTTTCTAAAAAGTCATTGGCATGAGAAGAGCATAGAAAACGGAATGATGCCTAATAAAGCTAATCACAAAGATTTAACTTTGTTAATGTCAGAGAACAAAATAACCAGAGTCTTTGAAAATGGGCAGTTAAATTCAACAGGCATTATTTAAAAAGGAATGAGTTTCTTGTTCTCTTGTTCCCTCTGGGTTTTTTCTACATACTAGCCCTTCTATACTAGTTCTATATCAGACAAGCCACTTTTGTCCAGTTTGTATTATGAAATAATTCTCCTTTAAAAAAGCACACAATGAAAAGTGGTCAAATAGCCTTAAAAAATCAAATCTGTAAGACTGTGTAATCTGACTTTTAAGTTACCTTACAACAGATCATCTCTACAATAATGCAACATTATTTCAGTGAGAAAGGGATGTCTCTAGAAAGCAACAAAGTAAGGACAATAGGAAATGATGTTTGCATTAGTGTTAAAACTATGCGGTAAATATCACTGTATTAGAAGAGGATCTCAACGTCTTTATCCAATCCTTATTCAATGAACAAATCTCTTATTGCAAAGTTTAATAACATGCTGTCTAATCTATGCATGAACGTCTTACTACTTCCTGAAGAAACTCATTGTTCCACTAATTTTCAAATAGATCTAATTGACCAATTAGCACTGTTAGATTTTCGTTAAATAGAGGAGAAAATTTGTTCTAGGGTAATTTTTACCCATAGATTCTAGTTCTGTCAACCATAATCATTTATAAGTATCTTATATTTATTTTATGTTTATTTATAAGTATCTTATAAATATCTATTATTTCTACATTTACATTCTTCCCTTTCCCCTCCCATTCTTTTAACTTTTTTCTTAGTCAAACATCTACAAGTCTTTCAATCTTCTTCCTATGAAGTGATTTAAAAGTCTCAACAATCTAGCTGTTTTATTTTTGTTCTGCCTCGGTTCAATTTTCAATACTGCTTTTTTGAGATTTTGCACAGAAAACTGCACACAGCTTTGAACAATGAAAGCAGACTATTTATTTTAGTTTTGCTACATATGTATGGATACTCAGTAATTTGGCTTAATGTAAAAGTAGCCAAAAACTTCGATTCTTGTCAGATTTTGAGACTAAACTTTTTTTTTGGGTGGGGGGAAGGGTAGTGGTACTATACTTGGCAGTGCTCAGGACTTACTCTTGACTTTGCCCTCAGGGATCACTCCTGGTGGGCTCAGGGGACCAAATTAGATGCCAGGGATCAAAACCAGGTGGCCCTGTGAATGGTAAGCATCCTGCCTGCTATATTACTGCTCTGGTTCTAGCAGGTTTAACTTTTGACCATATCAATTCCAGAAAACAAGAATAGAATCTCTGTAGTGTCAAACATTTTTGTCTCTTGACAGAACAATAGCCATATTTTAAGGACTTGCTTTGTGGCAGATTTTTTACACATATGTTTCTCGCATTTAACTTATAATGAAGTACATCTCTTTATACAATATTTGCAGATAGAACTAGTACATATAAAAATAAAATCACTTAGTGTGGATGTATTAAAATGTATGCCAGAATTAGATTACAGAAAACTTAGTCAATTTGATTATGTGAGTGATGATATTAAGACTTGAACTCTGAAATAATAAACCCGTGTTTAATTTCAGCACTATCTAATTATCTTAGGCAATTTGTCTAAATTCTCTGGTTGTTTTCCTTATATGAAAAATGGGACATTATATATGTACTATTAAAACCAAATGAGGTGTTACAACATTAAACCACTAGTCAGTTAAAAAGAGATCCTTAGTGTTCTAAATTGGGGGAGAATATACTTTTAGAAGATATATTTTTTAGGCCTGGTTTCTATGATTTTTTTTCACACAATGGATGTCATGAAAGAAAACAGCTTTGCTTTGTTTCTTTTGTTAATCATCTTATGATAGTATAGCAATTGTAGCTATAACCAAATTCTTCCAAATAGTCTAAGCTTATAGTTTCATAGACAAGAAATTTACCATCTGCTATGTTCCATAGATTTAATTATTCTAATTAAAAACATAGGCTATTTTATGCAGGGATCAAATTTTATGTTCTCATAGAATTAATACTGTCTAAATTTAAAATAATAAACCAGAAAAAAAATCTCACTTTGAAAAATATCCCACTTATATCTAAAATATTTTAGAAATAAGCTCTTCAACTCTTTTTTATAATACTTTTCAAAGATCATATACAGATGAAATGAAACATACAATTGTGCAATTAAAAGTTTCCAGTTCTACAAAGGTATCTGGTAAAGAAAATGAAAATAAAAATATAGTACAGATCTACTAATTTTTTTTGTTTGTTTTTATTTGTTTTTTTGGGTCACATCCGGCAAGGCTCGGGTTAGTCCTGGCTCTATGCTCAGAAATCGCTTCTGGCAGGTTCGGGGGACTATATGGGATGCTGGGATTCAAACCACCATCCTTCTGCATGCAAGGCAAATGCCCTACCTCCATGCTATCTTTCCAGCCCCCAGATCTACTAATTTTTAAAAACAATTATCAGTCCCTCCAGTAAGACCTCAACGCAAGTCTTTCTTCTGTTTTTTCTAGGGGTTGGGAGGGAGGGAGTGGCCAAATCTGTCAGCGCTCAAGGATTAAACTGTTTGGAAATCTTTCTTGGTGGGCTCGGGAATCGTCGGGGGATGTGGGGGTGTCAAACCAGGGATGGCCACATGCAAGGCAAATGTTCTCTCCGCAGTGCTATCACTCCAGCCCTCACCTCACCATCTGTCCTGGATTGGCTGGACATAAGAGAAATGCCCTACCACTGTGCTATCTCTCCGGCCCCATAACAAATGAAAGTTTCTAACAAAGGGGATCATAAACCAAAGCTTTCCCATGAATGGTAATTTTTAACCTAGATAAAGAAGGGAAGAGGACAGGGAAAATCTCCAAAGAAAGTCAGGGCCTGAATAGCAACAACTACGAAGAAATAAACCAACAACCTCATCTGCCAGGTCCTGGGTTTGATCCCTTGGACCACTATAGCTAAAAGGTCAATAGTAACAAAATGTAACTAATCATCTGGTGGCAAAAGGAATGTGTTTTTCCCTACCATCTTGACTGCTATAGGAAGTATCTCTCAGGAACTGTAGAGATAGTACAGCAGGTTGCCTTACACTTGGCCATTCAAGGCTCAAACCCCAGTACCCCATATGGGCCTCCAAGTCTGTTAGTGATTGATTCCCAAGTGCAGACTAGGAATAAGCTCCGAAAAAGCCCCCAAACAAAAAAATTTAAAAATTAAAAGAAAAAAAAAAGGAAAGTATCTTTAAGAAAGCAGCACTGTAGCTTTATATTTGATGAGGTAAAATATGGATAGAATAGGAATGGGAACTTCAGAGAGAAAGTAGTACCCATGTGGCCAACCCCTAGAAATAAAGAAATGATTTGGGTAGGGATTAAAAGTAAAATAGAATATGAAAAGCAAGCCTTGTATGTGAGATCATGTAGCATCTTTGGGTTTTCTGTAGGTTCTGATAATTAAGATAATTAAGTCTTAAGAACATCAGGAAATTGATACTTTATGGCCAGTGGGGTAAGGGAGGAAAGTATAGACAGTGGATGTAATCAATAAGAATACAGCAGCTTGGGGTCGGAGAGATAGCATGGAGGTAAGGCGTCTGCCTTTCATGCAGAAGGTAAGTGGTTCAAATCCCAGTATCCCATGATTTCTGAGCGTAGAGCCAGGAGTAAACCCTGAGTACTGCCGGGAGTGACCCCCCCCTCCAAAAAACAATAACAACAACAACAACAAAAAAAGAATACAGCAGCTTAAGAATGAGAAAATAGTGTCTGGAAAAAAGGTAAGAATTAAGAAATACGTAACTAAGGAAAGAAAACTAAGATTTGATATTAAGTTACAACTAAAACTTGGTGAAATTATATTTTTAAAGAAAAAAATGCAAAGATAAAACATAGCTAATAATCTTCGTAGTTGGAGCAAGAGAGCCCTCTCCTGTCCAGATGTTTTATTAACACTGGCCTTAATCTAATTCAACCAATGTACATATTGGATCTGCTTTCTCAGACTGAATCCAAAACTAGCAGCAACCATAATAGTTATATAATGAATACATTAACTTACTTGAATTTTTTCATTTTAACAACCCTATGAAATTATGAAGTAGTGTTTTCACAAATATTTTACAAATAAGGAAATAAAAGTCTCAAAATTTAAGGACTTGAGGAAAAAGAGGTTAACTGACTAATATAAATTTAATAATTTACTATAGCACATGTGCATACAATGATGCTAGGTTCTGAGTACAATACAGCAATCTCTACTACATCAAAAAGCTCATCACTTGTAAGAAAGAAGCCATGATAATTAAAATTATAGCACTTAAAATTTTACACTAACTTGTAGGCTATATACTTAAAATGATCAATGCACCATTCACATTCTTTTTTGATTCTCTGTAATAAACTCATGTAGTACAGACATGAGAAAAGTACGATTCAAAAAGTTCAGTACTGACAGACACATAATAGCAAATCTTTTAGTAAACAACATCAGAAACTGGAGTGCTTTTGCTGTGTATCATTTGCCCCCCAAATTAAACTTGTTCTTTTTTTTTTTTTTTTTTTTTTTTTTTTTTTTTTTTTTTTTTTTTTTTTTTTTTTTTTTTTT
>PVKC010039304.1:0-12555 GCA_004027635.1 Crocidura indochinensis | reverse complement strand
TGTATTTGGGGGGTTCTGGGGTGTTTGTTTTGTTTCCTCAGTACCCCTGAGGCCCACCTGAGGAGCTTCTGTGTTGCATTTTGGGGGGTATTTTGGTCAGTACACCAGGGAATCCACAGGGTCTCCCCAGCCCCTGAGCTCCACCTTGAGGAGTTTTTGCATTTGGGGGGGCTTTGTTTTTTTGTTTTGTTTTGTTTTGTCAGTACCTGAGAGGATCCTCTCCTGGAGGCTCCCCTGCCCCTGAGCTCCAACTGAGGAGTTTCTGTATTTTGGGGGGGTTTTGTTTGTTTTTGCCAGTAACTGAGGGGATCCTCAGGGTCTCTCCAGCCCCCTGAGCTCCACCTGAGGAGTTTTTCCTTTTGGGGGGGTTTGCTTATTTATTTGTTTATTTTTGTCTGTACCTGAAGGGATCCTTGGAGCTCTCCTTTCCCTGAGCTCCACCTGAGGAGTTTTTGGGTTTCTTTTTTATCTATTTTTCCTTATCCTGAAAAGCAGGCCCTCAAGGGAGCCTTCAGGGCTGAGCCTCAGGGCCGCCTTCCTGGAAGGGGCAGCAAAGCCTGACTTTGGCTTCCTGCTGGTGGCCATGAGAATGTCTCTGGGCCCCCCTCCCTGGAAAGTCACTTCACCCAGACCTTCCCCCAAAGTTCTCCACCTAGGCCCCAGGGACAAATGAAAGTGCAGCCCAAGCGAAAGGTCACAAGCCAGATTCTGGGTTCCTTGGGGCAGTGCTCTGGGAACTGGAAAGCTAAACTTCGGGGCAGCCAAGTAGCAAAACCGAGTTTGTAATGGGAAATGAGTCATATCATGTATCTGGAAAAAAATGCAGCTCTCCTGAAGAATGAGGGAACCTGGCCAGGCACCGAATGATCTGTAGAACCCAATTGTGATTAAGGATTTCTGACCTACTTCTGCACTCCGAATATATATATATATACTCTGGGAATGCACTCAGAAATGGGGTCACGCCTATGTGAATTGATTAAGTAGATGAAGGCTAAACAGTGTTGAACTGTAAAAATCTTACATGTTGCCCTAACACTTATCTGTCCCCTCCCTGTGTATTCATGGTAGATAGGTATGGTGAGGGGGGAGGTCACACCCAGAGGCGCTCAGGGGTTACTCCTGCTTCTTTCCCTCAGAAATCACACATGGCAGTCTCTGGAACCAGATGGGATGTTGGGGATCAAGCCCGGGTCCATCCCGGGTGGGACACATGCAAGGCAAACATTGTGCTGCTATGCTATTGATCTGGCACCAGATCAGTGTTTTTAGATGCTGCCAGATGTGTCCAGGAAATGAAGTTTGACTGCATCAAAAATAATAAATATGGGGGCCGGAGAGATGTCACAGCACTGTTTGCCTTGCAAGCAGCCGATCCAGGACCTCAGGTGGTTGGTTCGAATCCCGGTGTCCCATATGATCCCCACTGCCAGCCAGGAGCTATTTCTGAGCAGATAGCTAGGAGTAAACCTTTAGCACCGCTAAAGGTGCTAAAGGTGAGTGTGGCCCAAAAACAAAACAAAAATAGTAATAATAAATTTAGGGGCCTGAGTGATAGCACAGCAATAGATGCTTTGTATGGGGCTAATCCAGGACAGACCTGACTTCGATCCCTGATGTCGAATACGGTCTCCTGAGCGCCATCGGATGTAGCCCAAAACCAAATAATAATAATAATAAATATAGGGGCCAAGCGGTCTCAGGTGCATTGGATGGGGAAAAAAAGGATCAACAATAATAGAATGAAGAGACCCAAGACCCAAATTATAACAAGCTAAATACAAAATAGACCTCTTACACTGGTAGACCCAGGGCAAAGGGTGGTGGTACGGGATGCATGCTGGGAACTCTGGGGTAGGAAGGTCAACACTAGTGGTGGGAATGGCCCTAATTCACAGTCACTATGCCTGAAATACAACTATGAAGGACTTAACAATAGTTTTTTTTTTTTCTTTTTGGGTCACACCCGGCAGCGCTCAGGGGTTACTCCTGGCTCCATGCTCAGAAATTGCTCCTGGCAGGCACGGGGGACCATATGGGGCACCGGGATTCGAACCGATGACCTTTTGTATGAAAGGCAAACGCCTTACCTCCATGCTATCTCCCGGGCCCCTTAACAATAGTTTTAATAAAAAAAATTTAAAAATAATAACTAAGGAGCCGGAGAGATAGCATGGAGGTAGGGTATTTGCCTTGCATGCAGAAGGTCAGTGGTTCAAATCCCGGCATCCCGTATGGTCCCCCGAACCTGCCAGGAGCCATTTCTGAGAGTAGAGCCAGGAGGAACCCCTAAGCGCTGGCGGGTGTGACCCCAAAAAAAATAATAATAACTAGGGCAGTTGAAAGGACACTTGTTCCAGTTGGATCTCTAGTGTACATATGATACTACCCTGAACACTGCCAGGAATGACCAGGAATGATACCTGAGCGCAAAGCTAGGATTAAGGCCAGAGTTATCTCCAGGTGTGGCCAAAGAAAGACTTAAATAAATACGTAAATAGAAGAAGAATTTGACATGTGGGCAAGAGAAAGTTCAATGGGTTCAAGTACGTGCTGTGCATAGAGGAAATCGGTGTCCTCAGCAAGGTATGGACCACTGAGTACTGCTAGGCATAAGCGCAGAGTACCACTGGATGTGGCCCAAAAGGTAAACAAGTGGTTAACATTAAACAGGAGTATAATGGCAAGAACACTTAAACTGAGAAGTTAATGCCTCTGCAAGGTTAGCTATCAAGAATCTGAATATAGGGGCCGGAGTGGTGGCACGTAGCATTAAGGTGTCTGCTTTGCAGGCACCGGTGCTAGCCTAGGACTGACAGCAGCTTGATCCCCCAGAGTCCCATATGGTCCCCAAACCAGGAGCAATTTCTGAGCACATAGCCAGGAGTAACCCCTGAGTGTGTCACCGGGTGTGGCCCCAAAAAAATCAAAAGAAAAAGAATATAATAAAAGATCTAGACAATGCAATTGTATAATATGAAAGGATAAAAATGTCCATGTTCAGGACCAGAGCAATAGTAAGTACAGCAGGTACTTGCATACTTGTATATGGCCAACTTGAATTTGATCGTAGACATCCAATATGGTCTGCAGACCCACTAGGGCCTGTGTGCAAAGGCCTGATCTCTGAGTGCAAAGCCAGGAGTAATCCCTGAGTTGATAAAGGGCTGCAGACACAGCAACACGGACAGAGTGCTTGCCTTGCACACAGCTGATCTAGGTTTGATCTCTAGTATTCCCATATGGTCCCGTGAATTCCTTCAAGAGAGATCCCTGAGCCCCGACCCAGGAATAAGAACACAGACAAGTCTGACCCCCCAAAAAAAAATCACATAAATAAATAAAAAATTAAGTGTGTAGGGGCCGGAGAGATAGCACAGTGGTGTTTGCCTTGCAAGCAGCTGACCAAGAACTAAGGTGGTTGGTTCGAATCCCGGCTTCCCATATGGTCCCCCATGCCTGCCAGGAGCTATTTCTGAGGAGATAGCCAGGAGTAAACCCTGAGCACTGGCGGGTGTGGCCCAAAAACCAAACAAACAAAAAAATTAAGTGTGGTATCTACAGTAATAGAATGTACTAAAGTATAAGATCAGAAAATAGAACAAAAAAAACTCTCTTGAGGGCCAGAGCAATAGCACAACAGGTAGGGCATTTGCCTTGTACAAAGCCAACATGGATTCAATACCCAGCATTACATATAGTCCTTTGAGCATTTCCAGGAGTGATTCCTAAATGCAGAGGCAGGAGTTATCCCTGAGCATCATTGCTGGGTGTGAACCAAAAACAAAAAGTTTATCTAGGGGCCAGAGTAATAGCACAGTAGTAGGGCATTTGCCGTGCACGCCGTTGACTCAGGACAGACCTTGGTTCAATCCCCCGTTTTCCATATGATTCCCCCAGCCAGAAGTACCCCTGAGCATCACTGGGTATGGCCCAAAAACAAACAAAAAATTTATTTTGATGCATTTAGAAAAGCGAACTGCAAGATATATAAATTATTAGGGGAGTATGGTGCAATAAATTTCTAATTTTATAATAATCATGTTGCTAAAATATCATTGATATTTATAAAACTAAAATTGCTTTGCCACAAAACTGGAAAGTCAGTCCATAGAACTGATTTTGTGGGGGTTTTAGAGGTGCTCTGGAAAATCTCCTGGTAGGACTGGAGTGCTAGGTATAGAATTCTGACCACCTGCTGGCATGCAAGGCAAATTCCCTGCCCCACTTGTACTCTCTCCAACCACTCAATAAAGATTTTTTTTCTTTCTTTCTTTTTTTTTTTTTTTTGTTTTTGGGTCACACCCGGCAGTGCTCAGGGGTTACTCCTGGCTCCATGCTCAGAAATTGCTCCTGGCAGGCACGGGGGACCATATGGGGCACCAGGATTCGAACCGATGACCTTTTGCATGAAAGGCAAATGCTTTACCTCCATGCTATCTCCCAGGCCCCAAAAAGAAGGCCAGTTCTCTGCCAGTCTAGCTTTCTTTATTTCTTTTTTTTTGGGGGGGGCCACACCCAGTGACGCTCAGGGGTTACTCCTGGCTATGCGCTCAGAAGTCGCCCCTGGCCAGGGAGACCATATGGGGCACGGGGGATCGAACCGCAGTCCGGCCAAGGCTAGCGTGGTAAGGCAGGCACCTTACCTTCAGCGCCACTGCCCGGCCCCTCAATAAAGATTTTTTTAGATTGCCTTTTACTAAATGAAACTAACTGGGTTTTTTTTTTTTTTTTTTTTTTTTTTCTTTTTGGGGGCAGGTTTTATTGTTTTCGAAATTGGCATTCTCAAGCAATGCTCAGGGCATACTCTACTCTGTGCATGCAGGGGTCACTGATGGAGTCCAGGGCCAGTATGTAGTGCTGGGAAGTGAGTCCAGTTCCCTGCATAATACCCATTCACATTACCAACTATAGCAACTCTCTGACTAAAAAACTATCTTGCTTTGTATTTTGTTTCCTTTTATTTCTGTTTAGGTAATGCTGGGGTTCAAACCCAGGGCCTCACTCATACAAGGCAAATGTACTATGCTGAGCCACATTACCTACCTGCCTAGAATGTTTGTATACTTTACCTGCTAAAGTTGTTTGTTTGTTTGTTCGTTTGGTTTTTGGTTTAGGGGCCACACCCGGTGGCGGTCACTCCTGGCTCTGCGCTCAGAAATCGCCCCTGGCAGATTCAGGGGACCATATGGGATGCCAAAAGTTGAACCAGGGTCCACCCTGGTTGGTCACATGATATGCAAACGTCTTACTGCTGTGCTATCTCTGGGACCCCATGTTTGTTTTTAAATATTCAAGGCAGCAAACTTTGTGAGTCATGCTTGTGTAAGTGCCATTCTAATCTCTGATTTTCCCACCTTTAGTATACGTGCTTCAAAAAAAAGTACTTATTTGTAATTTTTCAACTTTACCCTGTTATAAATGAGGCCAGCTTAATATGCAATTCTTGCCTAGAGCTAAAATTCAAATGCATGCAGCTGACCTGGATTCTATGACCTGTACCCCATGTTCTATTACATGGTTCCCCTATGTTCAGCCTGAAATAATCCTTGAAAGCAGGGCCAGGAGTAAGTCCTAAGCATGGTCAGATGTGGCCCAAAAACAAAACAAAACATTTCTAATGAAGAATACCTTTGAGGTCCAGAGAGATAGCACTGTGGTAGGGCATTTGCCTTGTACAGGATGAACGGTGGTTCGAATCCCCAGCATTCCATATGGTTCCCCAAGCATGCCAGGAGGATTTCTACTACAGAGTCAGTAGTAGCCCCTGAGCGCCACTGGGTTTAACTCAAAAAACAAAAAAATAAATAAATAAAATAAAATAAAAGTACCTTTGTGTTAAAATCAATGTGAAACTTCCCTCCCCAAACACTACAGTGAAGCCTGAAGGAACTAAATTATTATATTAATTTATATTATGTATAAATATATATTTAATATATTTATATTACAAATATATGAATATATTATGTAAATTAAAATACTAAAGATACATTTGTTTTCTTTTTAATGCATTGGAACTTAGTTCTTGAAATTAATTTATATGTAAAAATGTATAAAGTCGGGGCCCGGGAGATAGCATGGAGGTAAGGCGTTTGCCTTTTATGCAAAAGGTCATCGGTTCGAATCCTGGTGCCCCATATGGTCCCCCGTGCCTGCCAGGAGCAATTTCTGAGCATGGAGCCAGGAGTATCCCCTGAGCGCCGCTGGGTGTGACCCAAAAACCAAAAAAAAAAAAAAAAAAAAAATGTATAGTCTTACTTTGTCCTATAACACTTGATAAAAGAAAATGAGGAAGTGAGGCAACTGCTAGTTCCAAACAAAATAAAATTTAGACTGCAATTTTTTAAATATAGAAAATATTTGCAATAATTTTAGTTTTGTTTTTTGGGCCACACCTGGCAGTGTTCAGGGGTTACTCAAAACTCTGAGCTCAGGAATCACTCCTGGCAAGCTCAGGGCATCATATGAAATGGTAGAGATTGAACCCAGGTTGGCCCTGTGCAAGGCCAACTGTAGTATCCCTGATAATACCACTGTATTATTTCTCCAATCCCCACATTTTAGTATAAGTATATTTTTAACTGTTTCCAAAATGAGTCAAATAATTTAATACAAATATACTTATATTCTATTATAGTTTTGAGTTAGAAGGGCCACAGCAATAGCTCAGCAGTAGGGCATTTGCCTTGCACATGGCTGACCCGGGACAGATGTGACCCAAAAACCTTAAAAAAAAGTGTTTGAGTTATAAACATGAGCAAAAACATAATAGATATAAATACGTTTCTGCTTTAACACATATACTCAGTCTAGAATGTTTTCTAATTTTTTAATTTTGTAGCCTTATCTATTGGTAGTCAAGGCTTATTCCTGGCTCTGAGTTTAGGGATTACTCCTGGTGGATCTCAGGGGACTGACTATATGTAGTGTTAAGGAATTCAATGTATGTAAGTCGACCACAAGCAGCAGGTGCCTTACTCATTGTACTAAATCCCTGGCTTTAATATAGAATTTTTCTTATATCTCAGAAGCATGACATTTAATATATTTTATAATCTATAAAATGAGAAGGGAGAATAATAATTTATATATATAATTATGCATTCACTCAACATTTATTGAACATTTACTATAAACCAGGGACTATTTGAGATACAGAAAATATAGCAGTAAGCAAGTTATATTTGTCCTTTGTGTGATATAAAGGACAGATATATATACACATATCTGTACATGAACATATATATATGTATATATATATATATGGATGGATGGATGTTGGCTTTATAGACTAGTTCTCCAGGTCACTATATTTTTAATTACAAAGCCATTTGTTAGAGAGGGGCTGGAAAGATAGATAGTACAGCAGGTAGGGCACTTGCTTTGAACACAGCTAACCCAAATTTAATCCCTGGCATCCCAGATGGTGCTCTCCCCCACCCCTGAATATATAAATTCTTTTGTAATACAGAATGAATAAAAGCTATAATAAATTGAAAGAATTGTTCGAGTTTTTTTCTGTTTTTAGGTCATACCTGGTCATGCAGTGCTCAGGGTTCACTCTTGGAGGGCTACTTGTAATCACAAGGACTACTGAGGATAGAACCATCCAGATCATCCACGTGTAAGGCAAGCACCTTACCTGCTATGTTCTCACTCAGGCCCACAAGTTCAAATTATTTTTTTAATGTGTGTCATTAACCAAAAAATGTCATCGGATTTATAAACTATATACAAAAGGACCATTTTAGCCTTAAAATAAAATTACACTTTATCTGATTCTACATACTCAAAATATGCTTTGGAAAAGTGTATCTAAAACTTGTAAAATAAAACAAAAGTCTGTTGTCTCTACTGTTCTTCACAGAACAGTTGCTAACTCATTCCTGGCTCATCTATTTTCCTGAACTAATCATCTAAGGCAACCACAAAAAGTAAAGTAAAGTATTTTACGATGTAACCTCTAACCCTGCTATAATGGAAAGCTATTTTTTTTCCACGAGTAATATATCTTCTTATAATTTTCTTTATCCCTTAACTTAGCATCAAATTTTTATTTTTTGATTTTTCCAAAATCACTTAAGTAGATTCTATCAAAGAAATCTTTAAAACCAAGTTTGGCTCACAGATTATTATTACTTAAATTCTTTCTTTTTTTTAATTGAAGCTTTATTTGTCTTCTGTGCATATTGGTTATGCAGATGAGGCTTATTTGCTATGTCTATTGAGGCCATTTCTATCATGAATTCTAGAAATTAAAGTACATTTCTTGAACCTTCAGACTAGATACCCTTGCCTTCGTTCAGGTTCTTGACTTCCATTCAGTTTTTAAATTATGTATTGGCTCAGAGTGTAGGTTTTAAACAAAGCAATTTTTTATGACTCATTTATCTACTAAATTTCATCTGAAACTAGTCATGCTTTTATACAGACTAGTTGAAAAATTGTAAATTCTACGATCTACAAATTTTTAGACACATTCCCTTTTTTTTACAAAATTAAGGAATTTCTGAATCAAATTTTGTCATGATCATTTAATGCCCAATATTTCTTACCTTTTATATGAAAAGTTTATCATGAGCCATAATTTATTTCTATTAATTAAAATGCTGAGGTATTTTTGAAATTAATCTTGCTATTTATCTCATAGTGAGGAAGTTTGGTGTCTTTAATAAATAGAAATCATACATAGCATCTGGATTGTAGCATATTATTATGCTATTGATAATTATATCCAGGGATATAGCTCAGTGGTGTTTTGCCAATATTGGTTCTGGAGGAATTCAATCACTAGAACCCCCCCCCAATTTTTTTTATTAAAAAGTCTTAATTTCAATTCATATTCTGTACTGGCTATGGGAGCTTCTACTTAAATGATATGTGTTAATCATAATAGATGGTATTATTTTATAACTTAGCAGACTTTCTAGCCAGTCTTTTGCACACAGTAGGGCCACAATAAATATTCCTTCAATGTACATACATTATTCTTCAGCATAAAGCAAGATTTTATTTTGCTATTTACAACTAAAAATTTGTTTACAACTAGAATTTTTAAGCAAAGATAAATGGAAATGTTTAGATAAATTAAGCTTGTTAAAGATTTTTAATATTTGAAATTAATGCCAGTGAAGAATTTTGATTTAGAAGATAGTTTCTCATTGTCTGAATTCTAATAGATATCAAATGTTAACTACCTTTTCATGTAAAAAATTATCACTTTCTTACAAAACAGACTGACTAGAATCAATCATAATATCACAACTAGTTGCTGAATTGTTCATTTAAATAATTCTGAACTTTAAACTGTATGTAATATAAATTTTGAAATTGTTTTTAAGGACCAAGGCCCAATATTGAAAGAGTTTGGGTTTGTTTAAACCTGTGTTGGCTTTCAAAGCTTCTCCTTTTGCTATAAAAATAATATATATGTATATATATATATATGTTATGTTTACATTGCTGGGTAAAATACTATATAGTTACCCATAGGAAATAATATCTAAAAGATAAATTTATATTTCTAAGCATCAAACATATGCATCAACTACATTTCAGAGCTGGACTATTTTTTTTCCAGGAAGGAACAATATTTAAAGGTGTTACTCTGACTTTTCAGAGTCTCATAAATGTAATGTAAAAGTAAAAGATCCATGTTCCCATTTTTTTTTTACTGACACTGAAGATTTGCATTTCTATTATAACGAAAGTGTGATTAAATTGACATATTTAGGTGCCTGTTTATAAGATACAATAAGCTTAAGGTTTTCTATGTGAAAAGATTCTGGGCATAGCAAAGAGGAAAATCAGTTTTTTAAATGGAAAAGAACCTTGAAATAAATGAAACATACCTTTGACTCAAAAAGAATAAATGACAGTAAATTGCTAAATACTATTTGGACCAAAGGAGGTCATGTTTTAAGATTTAAATGTTTTCGTCTTTGAAAGGGGCCAAATGCTTACCAAATCCTAAGAAACAAGCCTAAGAATATGTTAATTAACTGCATTGTGTCCCAGAAAGAATAAGATTGACAAATTCATGTTTTTTTATTCCTTCAATTAATAAACTGCCTAGTGCATCTTAGACTTAAAAAAATCTTTAAAATGTGTATCTACCTCTTGAAATTGTACAGTAACAGTGCCAAGGACAAACATGACCCCATAGGGTGAAGCTTATGAAGCTTAACATTCCTAGTGAATTAAACACCCAAGCCGAGGATCACTTTTTGTCATCTTTACTGTGGTGCTTAAGATCCATAATGTAGGCAATTTTGATATGGTGATACTTTGCCTCAATTAAAAAAGCAGTGATCTTTGATGCAAACACAACTGGAAAATATGACATAAAAATTGTAAAGCTTTTACAAAAGCTGACCAGGAATGCTCCACGTCCCTCCCTATCCCCACCCCCATTCATGCCCTTTTTTTCCGCCCATTTGTTGTTTTTCTCACAAGTATATCATGCTGTAATGTTGTGGTGGTGTTTCTTTCTTCCTTTTTTACTTTCAACTAAATAAATATTGAGAAACAGATGTCAAGAGATTCCCCTTCTATGATCAACTACAGAGCAGATAAGCTTGCAACTGTACTTTAGATATTAAAAGACTTTAAAATTAAAAAAATGTAAATTAAATCCAACTAGTTGAGGAGGAGGGAAAGTATGGGAGGATGAGTGTGGCCGGAAAGAAGAGAATGCTTCATTTGCAACACCATTTTCGCCCCATGTTCAAACCTTTCCATAGTTACTTCTCAAATGGAATTCTTCTATAAGAATGCCTCCCTATACTTCGAAATAACTGAGATTTCAACGAGGAAATGCAAGTATAGTAAAAAAAAAAAAAAAGATTCGCAAAATCAAAGTGCTAGATGCAAACCAGTTCTGCAGCATTTCAGATGCAAAATAACAACCACCTCTAACTTTAACTGACTCAAAGGGATCTTTTCAAACAAATGCTATTTATGAACATCATCTATTAACTTCTTTCTTGTAATTCAAAACTCTTGTCAAATGATGTTTTCATGATGACGTGCAAATATAATATTCCATTCGTGATCTATTCTAATTGGTTTTTTTTAAATCCACCTTGGGAAATGGTGCTGCATAATACAGACCAGTAATGGTTCTTTTAGAAAGAATTTTCACAAAGTCTATTATAAGTCTAAGTCGAAATTACTCGTGCCCTAGTAAGTCCTTTAGTAAGCTAGGACTGATTTTTTTTTCCTGTATGAATTTTCACGCATTATGTACGACTTTGGTGTTCAAGACTCGCAAGCACTTGTTGGAGAGTGTCGTTTTGAAAAACTCAAGTTTGCCAGAAATATTTTCCCCACATCCTCACAAAGGAAAACAGGCAGTATCTTAAGTGGGTTGCAGACGTTTCCAATACGTAGCTTAAAAATCAAATGACGTTTTTCCCTTTTCAATTTTCACTGCTACTTTGAAAATACATTTCGCTTTTTTTTTTTTTTTTAAATAATCCAGCCTGTCCTGGTTAGGGGCAATTCGACCCTTTCTCATTTATTAAACTGAGACTTCTTGTATACAACAAAGAGCTGAGTGATAACAAATAAAAAGACAGCGAAACGTGCTTTTCCGAACTCCTAGGCGCCCGGACATTCCTTTTCGAATCCACATTATTTAAAGACATCTCCAATAGGCTATAATCTGCTCGAACTTTCTGGTTACAGGATGGGGGGGTTGGTGTGTGTGTGGGGGGAATAAAGGTGCCCAATTTGGGTCTGCCTGGTTATCACTTTGCAAACCTATCTAGGCTGCTCTCCCCTTTCATGGAACGCTGGAGTTTACTGGCTTGCCTGGCTTCCTCCCATTTAACCGCTCGTGGCTAAATCGAGAAGGGGAAACCCCTCTCCTTCCGAGTCTGATGAGAGTCAAACTTGCGAGCCGACCCGACCCGGCCGGAATTCGGGGTGTTGGGGGGGGGGGGATCGACGGGGTCCGCGGGACCCTTCCCCCGGGAAGGACTGGCTCGGCGATCTGCAGGCTCCAAGGGCCGAACAATGGGGGCGACCCCGGCGAGAGGCGCCCGGCTCCCGCTTCCTCCGCCCACCCTGGGCCTCCCGCCGGCCCGCACTTCGAGGCTCGCACCGCCGCCTTCTTGCAGCTCCGCGTTCGGGGCCCGCCCGCCGCTTCCGCGCGCTCCCTTTCCCCGGCGGCCCGGCCGCTCCTGCTCGCTCCGACCCACTCGACCCGGCCCGGCCCGGCCCGGCCCGGTTCCCTCTGCTCCCTCGGCGGCTCGTGCTTTTTGTGCATGGACTTCCCATCTCTCTCCTGCGTTTTCACATGTGTTTGCAAACGTCCCGTTTTCCTCGCAATTGCACCGTGTTCTTTCCCGCCGAAAATAATAAAAACACAGCTAACCCTTTACCTCGAAATATACTTTAAAAAATTATTTTTGGTCTGGCGTTTAATCGGGTCTCCCAAACTATATTTTTCTTGTCTTTACCCTTTAAATACTGTCATTTCAAACTCTTCCATCAAAGACATTTTAAAAGGGTGTGTGTGCTTGTGTGTGTGTGTGTGTGTGTGTGTGT
>PVKC010039303.1:0-12585 GCA_004027635.1 Crocidura indochinensis | reverse complement strand
TTGCTTCTCTACATACTACAGATGAGTAAGATCACTCTGCACTTGTCCTTCCTCTGACTTATTTCACTTACCATGAGGCCCTCCTGTTCTATCCATGTCACCAAAAACTGAAATGTTTCATCCTTTTCTACAGCTACATGACCCTCTGTTGTGTATATAGACTATAGCTTCTTTATCCATTAATCTGTCACTGGACACTCAGGTGTTTCCATATCCTGCCTCTGTTAACATTGCTATAAATAATTTCCTAGCACAAGAGACTGTCTTGTGCAAATGACATATCCGGAGTTTCTTTTATCAGAATAGATTTTTCTGAAGACGGGGTGTTAGTTACTCATGTAATTCTTTGCAAGGTAAAATGAAATAGAAACAGCTAATCACAAAGATGTTGGTAATGCATGCTTCATCCACTAATTGACTAATATTCATTAAAAGTATAATAATGCTTCCCGTGAGGTTATCACCTGTGTTGACAATTAAGAAATTCCTAAAAATTATCATGAAACTTGAAAAAGGACTGCTTTGCGTACTCTTTTATTTCTGAATCTTGCTGGCTGTTGGCTTTTACTATAGGATTAAATACAATACTAATTGCAATGCAAAGAAATAGTTGTATTTTTTGTGGAGGGGTGGATGAGGGAGGACCATTTCCAACAGTGTTCAGTGCTTACTCCTGACTGTACTCAAGGATCACTCCTGGCAATCTTCCACATGGGATGCTGAGGATCAAACCCCAGTTGATTGTGCTCAAAGCAAGTCCAACCCTGCTATACTATCTCTCTAATCCCGGGAACAGTATTTTCTTATATACATTAACTAATATTTTTTCTCCTTGGTAACTCTTTCATAATCTGTGGCTCTCTCCCTATTCAAAGCCTTTGAGATAGCTATAGGCCTTAGGACAGGGAAGATATGTTGGAGAAGAAAACAAAATAATCAAATAGAGACTTTGAGATTTCAAAGACTACACAATCCAGCAGGCAAGGAGCAAAAACATCTGGGATAATATGTACCCTCAGTAAGAAACCATTTTTTCCCATTATTCCTGCTCATCAAACCCAGACTAAAGTTTGCCACTGGGAGAGAGGAACAAGGAAAGAGTAAGCAAAAGAAAACAATGGTGTCTGAGTTTCTCTGGGCGGTGAACCCAGGAGGGTTGATATTGCTGGAACCTCTGGAAGGTTTTGTATATCTAAGAAAGGAGGAGCCTCGGAGCAAAGGTCAGGAAGCAAAAGCCTCAGAATATCCCAAAACCAGCTTGACTCACAGACTATCTGAATAAAGATGGCTGCATGGAGGTTCTGGGCAAAGGTTCTGAGGCAACTCATAAAATTTCCCTAAGGTCCCAACTAGGGGGCTGAGGAGAATGGAATTCTATCCTGATCAAGATATGGGGCTTCAAAGCTATCAGGTTGAGTGAGAGTTGAAAGAATGCAGACACATGGGTATTTGAAAAGGGATGGATAAAAATCAATAACCAGAAGAAACCTGGTCAAATAGAAAGGGTCTTGGTGAATTCCAGCAGGACGAGGTGAGTGACAATGAGTCTTGGCTGTGTCCTACTGCACTGAGAAGGTTTGACTCCACAAGGGGCCACAGGGAGAGATGGTGATTGTGCTGAACTCTGGGGAAACAATATGGTGGCAGTGGTTTCAGGAAGACCTGGAGCCCTAGAGGCAACCCTATAATAAGAAAGGAATAGAACATTCTGGCCAAGGATTGGATTTAGTTATTTCTAATTCCAAAATCTGAGCCAATATACTCCACCAGAATAAAGAGAGTCACTTACATGTTCTTCAATAAATTGTGTGGTGACAACTGCCTCATTTTGAAAAGAAAATGACTCCTTATGTCAAAATAAATTCCAGATGGATCAAAGATTTTTGAATTACAAAATGAAACCATAAAACTATTAAGAGAAAACATGGGGAAATATTTCTTTAGTTCTGTAATGAACTAGGCCCTTCCTCAATATGCATAAAAAAATAAGAAACTGCAGGAAAGTTGCCCTGGTGAAGGAAGTGTGCATTTTATGGCTGAAAACCGATTACGAACACGTTTGTAAACATGGTTCTTAAATAAGGGTATTATTAATTTTAAAAAGTCTTACCTAAGAAAAGGAAAATGAAGGAAAATATGGAAAATATGCCAAAATATAAACAAAGTTGAGATGAATAGCCAAAATAAAAGTTTCATTATATACATACACACACACACACACACACACACACACACACACAACACATATATATTGGGTTTTTTCGGCCACACCTGGTGATGCTCGGAAGTTACTTCGGATGTGCGCTGAGAAATTTCTCCTGGCTTGGGAGACCATTGGGATGCCGGGGATTGAACTGCAGTTCATCCTAGGCTAGTGCAGGCAAGGCAGACGCCTTACCACTTGCGCCACCACTCTGACCCCAAGTTGCATTATATTTTGATAGTCTAAAGATGAATTTTCAAATTAGCAAAAATAAGACTCACCAAAATAGAAAAAATGAGCATTTGATGTAAACGGGAATTAAAGAATAAAAACAAAATTGTTGGTATTCTGAAAATATTTCTCAATCTGACTCAAAGATGAAAATTCATGTAATTTATATATCTTTAGCAGAATTCTTAAAGTTTAATAATACACAGTGTTGACGCAATTGTGGGAGTCTAGTTAGGAGGAATTCTGATATATTTGAAGGGGGAGTTTTAACTGCTGTGAAAATTTGGGGGCAATTTGACAATAATTTAAATTAGCATCTTTCAACTAAGTAATTCCTCCAGTAATAATTAGCCATTGGAAAAAATAAGTATTTTCACTGATATTCTTTATCAAATATTTATAACAAAAATAAATAGGAAAACTATCCTAATAAGGAGGTAGTAAAATTTATCACGATAGTCTCAGAAAACACAATACCATCTTTTGATGAAGCATGTTTCTCCAGACACCAGCAGAAGTTCTTACAGTCTAGTCAATGAAAAAACAAGAAACATATCAATGTTTGCAAAACAGCTCAACTGATGTCTCTGAAATATATCCATACACCCATATGCACTCCACCATCATACTTTCCTATAAAAAAACTGACAAGGAGCCAAATGATTACCTTTGAAGAAACAACTGGGGAGAGAAGACAGTCTGGGAGAGAAAGGGGTTTTGGTTCTAATTTTCTGCATTTTATGCATGCCTTTCATTTATTTTCCTTAAAAATAATAATCTTTTCCTTTGAAAAGTCAAAACTGTATTGCATTCTTTTTGTATAAAATCAAAATCCATGATGTCATAATATGGCTGGTAAAGCACTTGTCTAGCATGCAACCAACTCTGGTTCAATCTCCAGTACTCCATATGTTCCCCCAAGCTCTGCCAGGAATGATTCCCGAGCACAGAGCCAGTAGTGAGTGCTAAGGCCAACAGATGTGGCCCTAAAACAAAAATAAATAAATAAAAAATAAAAACTTGGCTCCAATAATACTCCAGAGGAGGAAATATATAGACAGATGTTGATAAATAAACATAATACCTGGTACATATATACAGGTTAGCATTCCACTATACCTTAATATAGAGTGCCATACAAGATAGTATGAAATATACAGAACACATAAAGATTGTATATATCATCTTTATTATTATATATGTAAGTACATGGAAATTTGCTTTTTAACATTAGATTTAGAAAGAAATTGATAATACACTCCCAAAAACACCAACAAGGGTCACCCAATTAAAACATTCCATTTTAGAACCCAGGAATATAGTATAGTGAGTGAGGACCCTGATTCCATCCCCACTTCAACATCAACCCAAGGTGATGGCATCTCGGAGTCTGAGCAGCACCCTGTTCCTGAACTTCATCATTCAACTGCATGACCCAACTGTGGGAAGGGCCCCAGGAACAGTCAACATTCATAATAATATGGGAGGCCATCTCTGAAAACTACATTCCAAACTATTTTTCCTATGGTTGGGGGGAGGGGACACCCTCTTCTGGACAAAAATAAAAGGGCTTCCTTCTTGACTTTGAAAAAAATCTATCAGTTCTTTCTATAAGCTCCCTAAGGAGTTCACAGGCCTGGTCTTGTGAACCACAAGGAAAGCAGAGAGGCCAGAAGACCCACTCTGCTGTATGCAGATGTAACTGTCACTTCACCATTTCTATCTGGCATCTGGTGTCATCACTATCATCACAGAAGCAGCAAAAATAATTCTGCAGCAGAGAGCCTGGTATTTGGAAACAGCATGAAAGCTGTTCCCTTCCCTTTAAGGATTTTACCAGAGACAGAGACACAGAGAGAGAGAGACAGAGAAAGACAGAGAGGAGACAGAGACAGAGAGAGACAGAGAGAAACAGAAACAGAGAGACAGAGACAGAAACACAGAGACAGAAACATAGACAGACAGAGAGACAGACAGAGAGGAGAGAGAGAAAGAGATTGGAGCTGATCCACAAAGGAATGACAATTTTTCAGAGTCAATGATTATAGAGTAAGATAGTAGTATTAACACAAAGAAGAAATCAGTGCTCCTGGGCAGAAATGGCACACAGCTCATCACTGAAGTCATATTCTGAAAGTTTTCCTGTCTTCAGCACACACAGATGAAGGCTCCGTAAGTGGCAGCCTGCAAGACAAAGGCCAACTGGCACCACCCCATGAGGTTTCTTCCACCTGTGTCGTCACACACACCAGTCTGGAAGGTCCTGCCCACAGTCCCAACCTTTTCTAGAAACAACAGTTACTAATGAGGCTTTTTGAAATCAGTTCTTCATAGCAGTGGGTTTCATTCCTTTTCTTTTCTTTCATTTTTTTCTTTCTTTCTTTTTTTCAAGGGGTTTAACCCGGCCGTACTCATGGCTTACTCTGGCTCTACATTCAGGAATCATTTCTGGCAAGCTCAGGGAGCCATATGTAGCACCAAGGAAAATCCCAGGTCAGCGAGTGCCTCACCTTCTGTACTATCATTTGGGCCCCTGAAGTAAGTCTACAGATGTGGAACAAAGATACAAACTTTCAACAGGTCAAGGAAAATATAGCTAAATTTGTTTTTAATATTAGTGAGTTGATACAAATTCCAGTCTATGAAAATCACTTTAAACCAATGGGACTATTTTGTTCCAAGGGAACTAGACTCTTTGAGGTATGCATTTTGACAAGGGAAGGTGGGGTAATGTAGGTACAGGCACTAAGGAAAAAAATTATGTGGATCACTGAATGAACATCTTAGAGCTCAGGATAGAAGATATGAAAGGGAGATAGCCAATTATAATTAAATTTATAAAACCGAGTACATAAGGAGAACTAGTTTGCATTGACTCTGCAATGAACTGTATATTCTAAAGAAGGCCTAACAACAATACCCTACCCACAGTAAGGCTCTCACAGAAATAGAATCCAGGTAATTTCCCCTTTAATCTGGGGCCTTAGGAGTCTTTGGAAGAGGGATAGAAAGGAAGACATTTGGCCTGACTTTTGAGACTCACTCAGGAAAGGAAAGGTGCCTCCTCCTGGAAAAATTGTCTGAGGACCACAAAGATATAGGAAGTTGAGTTCGCCTTCCCTCTGCTGCTACACTGTAAGAGACCCACATCACAGGTCAAAACTGAACATGTTTATCTCTGTGAACTTTCAAGTTATTATAAAATAAATTTTATGTAGATCATTGAGTGTGTGAGAATATTACAAAAATGGGGAGATAAGCAGTTAGGTGGGTGGGTCAATGACTAGGTAAATGGGTGGTAGAATGGGTGGATGGGTAGGTGAATGGATGGGTGAATGAGTAGGTGGGTGGGTGGATGAGGTTTGGATTGGTAAGTAGATGGGTGGGTGGAGGATGAATGGACAGATGATAAATGGGTAGGTGATAAATGGTGGTGATGTTTGGATGAGGTTTGGATTGGTAAGTAGATGAGTGGGTGGAGGATGAATGGAGAGATGAATAAATGAGTAGAATAAATGGCGAACAGACAGATGGATAGGTTGCTGGACAGACAGACGGATGATGGGTAGATGGGAAAGTAGAAGGGCATCCACAAACACATTGATGAGTAGACAGGTGGACAGACACTTATACAAAACGATATAGACTTTCACTATTTAGATGATTCATTGATTCAGAAGGAACAAATCTTGCTCACCAGTACACCTCTAGCTCAAGAGGAGCTGGCAGAAGATCCCAAGAACTGGCAACCAGGCAGTGCCCTTGCATTGACCAGTAGCATTTCACACTGCAGAGGGGCAGAGGTTAATTCTGCATCATAATCCATTTAATGCTTTATCCATCACTACTTAATAAACATTAATAACTTTAAGTCACCTAAAAGTGAATCTTTATGCTCCAAAGTCTGAGAAGAAAATTCCTCAGTGGAGAATGACTTCCTACACTGCCTAGGAGACAATGGCACAAAATGAGCACAAAGTAGATGAGCCCATCCATGATGGCAGTGCCCACAGGGTCGAACACTGCATGCAATGTGCATGTCACATCACATAGAGCCACTGCAGAAGCAATACCCACATTTCTCAAGGAAGCAGAGTGTGGGTCACATGCTCACTTCTCATAAGATTTCCCCTCTGCATGCTGCCTGCAAAAGTCATCAAGGAGCGATAGGCACCATCCAGGTCCCATGAGTACTTGGGAACAGTTCTTGATCACCAATGGCACCCATGTGGAGAAGGAACAGAAAATTCTCAAGGTAAATTTGTTTAACATTTGCCAGGAGTAGGATTGACCTCAAGAAATGGAGAGCTTTCTTTAAGTTGCAGCAGGATAAGACAGATGTCCTTTCTGGCAGTTAAAGGTCTCAAAAAAATGAGGAGTAGCACAGACTGGAATTCTACCTATTTTTAGATTAACTGGTGAGGTGAAGGAATAGGAAGCAGTGGTAATAATGGAGATCAGTAAAACAAAATAGCATTGAATGATCAGAAGACAGAAAGGAAAAGTTTGACTAACATTGACCTCGATATCTAATGCTTCTATAAGCCCAGATAACTCTTTCTCTCTTTCTTTCTCTCTGTCTTTCTCTTTCTCTCTCTCTCACACACACACGGAAGAGACACACTATTCTAGGGCAAAATATTATGGATAAAGAATTTATTCTCATATTGGAGTCATAGTACAGCGGATAGGGCATTTGCCTTTTATGCAATCAGCCTGGGTTTGATCAAGGGCATCCCAAATTGTCCCCCAGAGCATTGCCAGGAGTGATTTCTGAATACAGAGTTATAAGTAAGCCCTAAGTAGGCATGACTCTCCCCAAAAAAATCTATTCCCCCGTGTTCTTAGAGATATGTTTATCAATTTAACCTGTTTCTTAAAGTTGGACAGTACCCCCAAGCCAACAAAGAATGAGAAGTAAGAATCTACAATTCTTTATTCTCTTTATAATAATTTTTTTCAGTTTTTGGGTGTCATAATCAACAGTGCTCAGGATTTATTCCTGGCTTTGTACTCAGGGATTACTCCTGGCAGGGTTTGAGGATCCTACAGGATGCTGGGTTGAACCACAGCTGAGTTTTCCACATGCAAGGCAATCTCCATATTCTTTTTACTATTGCTTCAATCAAGGGAAAACAACTTTCTTAAAAAATAAAAGGTCGGGGCCGGGCAGTGGCACTGGAGGTAAGGTGCCTACCTTGCCTACGCTAGCCTAGGACGGACCACGGTTCGATCCCCCGGTTCCCATATGGTCCCCCGTGCCTGCCAGGAGTGACTTCTGAGCACATAGCCAGGAGTAACCCCTGAGCGTCACCGGGTGTGGCCTAAAAAAAAAACAAAAACAAAACAAAAAATAAAAGGTCAGTATGACATGAAGGATGGCAAGAAGAAAGGAGATTTTTACTTGTATGAATGGGAACTGTATGGATGATAGAATATAGTGCTGTGTGCAAAACCTGTATAATGTGTTAAACCACCATTACCTTATGAAAACGTTATTCAAAGGACCAGGAAGATGGGACAGGAATTTGGAGACATATGCCCAACCTAGTTTTATCCTCAGTAGCACAGACACGTACCCCATATCGCTATAGGCTCCCAAGCACTTTTGATATGTCCCTGCTGGTCCCCAGCATCACAAGACCTGAGCAGTACCTCCCTTTCAAACCCAGCATTGAATCACTGGCCCAACCTGCAGAGATTCCCTAAAAAGAACCCCCAGCTTCTCCATCACCCCTTGTGAGGCCCACCAAAATTATTTTCAAAGCATACTAACTAAACACTATATGACTAGACCTAGATTGTGTAGGAAACAATGAGTTTCAAATGAAATTTAATTTTATAATAATTTTATTGACTGTTTTGCCTATACTTCTCCACTGGAGAATTCTATCTTTTCTATCTTCATAAAAATAGAATTTCAACAATATTCCAAAACTTTTGGTAAAAAAAAAATGACAAATCCCAAGCTAAGAGAAAATTTCCCATTAAAGGCCTTACTACTAAATATGCAGATGAAGAAGAAAGAGGGCTCCTTATATATCAGCCTAAGTACTGAGCATGCCCACAATGTTGATGAATGAAAGGCTCTGAAAAATGGCTAGAAGCATAAATTGATATGTTTGCAGTGCCCTAAAGTTCAGAAAGAAAAGGGCACAAAGTAGCTTTTCTTATTTAAAAAAAAAAATCAATTGCTACTTATGGATGGGATTTGGCTTTTTGAAGAGGGAGGGCAAGAGGACAATAATGTTTTTATCTCTCTATCTGTTGTAAATGTTGTGTTATTTTTTTCAATAAAATAGCATTCTCTTTGTTTCTTCACCAAAACACCAAGACATGCTAGAATTTAAAGAAAATGACACTTAACTGACACGGTGTGTTATTTTCCTTCACAATATGAAAGGAAAAGTATGTTTGCACACTGATGCTATGGTTTTGCCTACTTAAATTTTTACTTAGGTTGGAGGTAGCATGGGTAACCAATGGGAAAATTCTTCCTGGTCTTCTTTTTTTTTTTTTTTTTTGGTTTTTGGGCCACACCCGGTGACGCTCAGGGGTTACTCCTGGCTATTCGCTCAGAAGTCGCTCCTGGCAGGCACGGGGGACCATATGGGGAACCGGGGGATCGAACCAAGGTCCGTCCTAGGTTAGCGCAGGCACCTTACCTCCAGCGCCACCGCCAGGCCCCCTTCTGACTTTTCAAATATAGTAATTGTGAGTCACACCTTCTATAATACATTGCATGCAAACACGTGTTGTATGTGTCTAATGTATGGATAAAGAGACATGCATATGCATGTATACATGCACAAATGTGTTGAATAATAGGAAGAGATTTCACTATAATTTTTTTTTTGCAAAATTGGGAGTCCAGAAGTTCCATAGGAAGGTTTCAACATGAATTAAACTTGAGCTTCAAATAGCTTTCCATGTAGTGCTATAAAACAGATTAAGTGACCTGCACCATTACAATTCATTAAAATTGTATTCGTTTTCATGTGTTATTTTATGAACACTTTTAAAGAAAGGCAACCATGGAAATGCATAAACACTGAGATTACACTGAAAATTTCTTGAATTTTTTTCAATGAAAGGATCTGCAAAAGAAGTATGTTCTGAGAATACCTTTAAGAAAGCGTGAGATAGCATAGAGGTAAGGCATTTGCCTTTCATGCAAAAGGTCATCGGTTCGAATCCCGGTGCCCCATATGGTCCCCCGTGCCTGCCAGGAGCAATTTCTGAGCATGGAGCCAGGAGTAACCCCTGAGCACTGCTGGGTGTGACCCAAAAACCAAAAAAAAAAAAAAAAAAAAAAAAAAAAAAAAAAGAAAGAAAGCGTGAAATACCAAATCATGTTACATTAATTTTCAAAGTTATCTCATCAAAGAAACAGAGATATTGTCACACATGCTGGAAAAAGTTGTCCAGATAGCAAAGAGAATAAGCCCATATATTTGTATTTAAAGTAAATACTACATTGGTGGTATGGTGGAAATGTTGCACTGGTGAAGGGCGTGTTCTTTTTATGACTGAAACCCAACTACAATCATGTTTGTAATCCTGGTGCTTAAATAAAGATATTATAAAAAGTATATTATAGATAACACAAAAAATAAATACTAACAGTGGGTTTCTAAGACCTCCATCAAGCTTCTCATGCGATGTTGAGTTTATCTGTAAAATAAGTTTCAGCTAACTCTCTAATTTTGCATGCACAATGCAATGTCCCAATAAACTGCTGAAGAAGTCCCAAATGAAAAATCATGACTTTGACTTATTGTGTTCAAAGCATCAATGTTGCCTAAGAATGCAAAGCAAGAGTTAATAGAGGAAAAGCCAAAGTGATAGTAAGATTTCCTCCCAAGTGGTCTTTTGTTTCTCTCTGAAGAAAAAAAAGAATCCAACTATTAAATTGTCAGTGGCAAAAATCAACATTTTATCTTTGAATGGATTAAAGAAAAAGATGTTTAAAAAGTTCCCCTGGAGAGTTTAAATTACTAAACCTATCTCCTCTTGGTTCATTAGCATCACTTGCAGAATAGTTTAAACAGGAGTTATCAATAACACTTTCGGTCTCAGAGTATAGTGAGAAGAAGAAAAGAAATTTGAGTGAAGGAGGAGAAGCAAATGTGAAATAACAGGGACAAGGGTCAAAGGGACTGTAGTGCATTTGTATTATTAAGAAAGGACATAACTAGACATCCAAGTTACAGAGTCAACAACAATGAAATCATGAGACTCAAACTTTAATAACCAAACTTAAAAAGGTGCCTGTTCTAATGGCAGGCTGGGGGACAGGGAGTGGTAGCATGGGATGGACTCTGGGAACATTGGTGGAGGGAGTTAACACTGGTGGTGGGATTGGTCCTGAAGCATTGTATGTCTAAAATCCAACTATAATAACCTTGTCAATCACGATACTTTAAATTAAAAAATTGTAAAAATCATTTTCAGATTAATAAATTGTTCTACTCCATGTTCTTATGTATCATGTCAGTGGATTGGGGCAGATGATGGGCTGCCAGTTGCCTATCTGATATTTTATGTATTTCTTGAATCATAATTAGAACCTAGACCCTTGAGTATAATCGTGTGGACATATATGTGGAATTGATGTTGTAGATAAAGTACCATTGTTCTGGAGATTTGGGGACTGGAGGTCACTAAATGTTTTATTTTGTTTTTACTATAAGATCCAACATGTAATTCCTGTAGACTTTGCTGGTCTTGCTTTAATCTGTTAATAGAAGGAAAGAGGCATGTGCCTAAGAAGCATGACCAAATTTATCATTTTTCAACAAGATGTTTGGTCTGCATTACAGATGGCTCTAGAGCAATTTAAATCTAAGCTTATTCTTTCTGCTGTATTTGGAAGGAGTTCAGCTGTGGATACCTTCTGCCCCCTTTCTCTTTTTATCACAGGAGTTTACAGAAATTCTCCCAAGTTCAAACCAGGAGAAAAGCCCCCTTTGAAGCCTCTATCCCATGAAATGATTTGCCATGATCAAGTTCCCTTTCAGTGCACACCAAAGAGCCAGCTGAAAGTGGTTAGAAAGTGTCAGCAATTTTAAATGTGTTACTAATTATTTCTGTACCTCATCAACAACTCAGCACTTTTATTCTTGGTAAGCATGACTCACCCTCTTCGTTCATTTATCACTTGAACTTCTGTGATGCTTAATTGCCTTGTCTCATGAGAAAACTGACCCACAACCCAAAAAAAAGCACAAGGTCCTGGATGTCACTGAGAACCCATCACCAGATTCTCCAAGTCCCAATTGAGTCTGACTGCAGGGGAAAGAGTATGGAGTGGAAAACGTTGATGAAGGCATGAGGCTTTGGCATGGCTCTTGCAATGGCAACAGAACTGCACTACAGCTTGAGTTTACTACTCTGAAACCACTTCAACGCTATACAAGAAGAGCAAGAGGGATAGTATAGCAGGTAAGACACTTGCCTTGCATGCAGCTGACCTAGATTTGATTTCTAAAACCTCTAAGGTCCCCAAAATGTAAGAGCCAAGAGTACACCATGACTTCTGCCAGAGACAAACACACACAAAATAAATAAATAAATAAATAAATAAATAAATAAATAAATAAATAAATAAATAAAATACTACACAAATGTCAGTCACAGATATCTAGTGTCATACATGAGGTGGTAGATTCTACTGTGTTTTTAAAAGTCTTGTGCCTCTAAAAATTATTATGTGAGTGAATGAGTCAGAAGGAAAAGGATAGACATAGAAAAATCTCACTTACTTATGAAATAGAAGAAAAATAAAATATGGGGCTGGAGTGGTGGTACAGTGGTAGGGTGTTTACCTTGTGCTCAGCTGACCTAGGATGAACTGCAGTTCAATCCCCCAGCATCCCCAAGCCAGGAGCGATTTCTGAGGGCATAGCCAGGAGTAACCCCTGAGCATCACCGGGTGTAGCAAAGAAGAAAGGAGGAGGAGGAGAAGGAAGAAGAAGGAGGAGGAGGATTAGGAGGAGGGGGAGAAGAAGAAGAAGACAGAAGACGAAGAAGGAGAAGAAGAAGAAGAAGAAGAAGAAGAAGAAGAAGAAGAAGAAGAAGAAGAAGAAGAAGAAGAAGAAGAAGAAGACGAAAAAGAAGAAGAAGAAGAAGAAGAAGAAGAAGAAGAAGAA
>PVKC010039301.1:0-12824 GCA_004027635.1 Crocidura indochinensis | reverse complement strand
AAACAAGATTTGGGGCCCAAGAGATAGATAGTACAGTGGACAAGGTGCATATTTTACACACAGGCGAACCCAGGTTTGATCCCTGCCATTCCAGCTGGTCTCTTGAGCCCCACCAGGAATAATCTCTGAGTGAAAGGGAACACTATTGTGTGTGACCCAACAGAGAAGGCACCCCACCCAAATCCAACAAACCAAAACCAAATCCAAACATAACATGCAAGACTAAGACTTGGCTATCGCTCAAATTATTTGCCATATTGAACACTATGTTTTTACTTTCTATAGTTATTTGTATCTACACATTTATATATATGTGTGTGTATATATACATATAGGTATATATATGTGGATATATTATACATATATATATGGAATAGGAGGGAGAATATCTGTGAAAGAGATTAGTTGTGAAGCAGTTAAAATGATTGAATCTATAATCTTAAATTAATCATTTCTTAAAAAGCCCTAACGTTTTATTTACATATATATATATTATTTACATATATAAATATGTCACCTGTGTCTGAAAAATAGCTGGTACTAGTACATATTCACAGGATTATCAACATTAGGATAAGATTTAGTTCATGCATGGTTATCACTGTGCCTCTTCCATACTGATACTAAGATACTGTGTTTTTAATTAAATACTACTTAGAAAAGTGAACATTTGTTATAAAAACATAAGATAAAATTTTGCAGCAGGTATAGTTTTTGTTACGATGATAAAGTTGTTTAAACTTTGTAGGATTCTGCTATCAATAATTCATTGGTCAGAATTATCTCCTCTTCCTCATTCTCCTCCATCTCTTCTTCCATTTTATCCTCCTCCTCTCCCCCTTCCTCCTCTTCTTTCTCTGTTTTCCCCTTCTTTCTTCTCGTCTTCCTACTCCTCATTCTCTTCATCTTCAGTCTCCTTCTCCTTCTCTCTTCCCCTCCACCCCCACCTCCACAAACTCTGATCTTACTCCTGGCTCTGCATTCAAAAACTATTCCTGGCATTACTTGGGGGACATATGGATGCTGGGATCAAACCCTTGTCAGCCATGTGTAAGACAAATGCCCTACCTGCTGCACTGTGCTCCAGCCCCCAGAATTATATTTTTAGTATATTTATCCATTCTGAATCTTCAATGGAAATAAAAAGGAGATGAGATGCAGAACTTTCTTAGTTCCACATCTGTAGGGATTTACACGGATTTATTTTATTTTCATGATTGATTCTTATGTATTCACAGGATTTTAGTCTTAGAAAGGTGATCATCTAGTTCTAGCAATTTTGGTTAGTGATTATGTACAGTGTTCTATTCAGCTGTCCTTTGTGAGTTGTTTCAATATCACAGTAAATCACAGTTTTTTTTTTAATCCTTGAGAGAAAGCTCTGAGCTCAGTTTGCTTTTCTGTAGTAAAAGAGTACTTGAAAATATTTTATCCATGCTTCCAACAAACTGAGGATCGTGTGCTTTTCTACACTTGTATAGTCAAAGACTGAGATGTAAAATAATTTGCCCCAAATAATAACTCTTATTAAGTGAAATTCGTAAAAAAATTAAAGCCTTCCTTTGCTTTAGTGAACATTGATTTGCTTGTAGATTTCAAAACTTGTCTAGAATAGCACCATGAACGGAAAAGGGCCTCTCCGTACCCAACCCCACCTTGCCCAAGCCTGCTGTCTTGTTCCATTTTCTCTTTTTCTCTCTACTAAGAGGCAGAAATGGGCTAACAAGAGGGAGAATAGAGTGAGATGAAGAGTAGTAAGAGTGTACAGCCCTGACTGACTGTGAGCAGCACCCAGGTACCAGATAGTTTGATAGTGGACAAGCCAAGTAAAAGGGAATTGAGTTAAATGTCAGCATTCACTGAGCTGCTGCTGAGGAAAGCAGTTCCTTCACTTTTGTATCTTTAAGTCAGCTGTTCAGAGCCTCAACTCTTTGAGCCTTTTTACTTATGTAAATAAGGATGATGATCCACTTCCTGCTGGCACTGAGGATTATATCCCTCTTAAGAATTCAGCAGAGATATAGCAGAAATACCTTTTCTACAACCGAGGAGATCACTGATAATTACTTAAAAGAAACTGATGAAGGCATTTAAAAAGAAATTTGCCTGTAGACGTATAGTCATTCCAGAATATGGAGAAGTAATTCAGTTAAGGATGATCAGCACAGGAACATGTGGATTCTTGCACTGTGAAAAAATGGACTGGCTAAGGGTTACCTGCTGAATGTTCTTGAATTTTAAATGCTTTTGGCTCTTGAAAGCTTAAGTGAGGATTTTCTCAAACTGAGTAGAATTTCCCTTTTGTCCCTTATCAGGGACAAGTTTAAAAACCTTGCAGCTTGTGTGTATAATTAGTCGGTTGGCATCTGCTTTTCATTTGGACTAGTTTAACTCTCGAAGTCTAGTCTTGAAGCCCTTCATTGAGACAATAATCAAGCAGTAGACACCTGGCAGTGTCTAGCTGATGTGATGTTTCTGAAAGTTCAGAAACCCAAGATCATTGTTAGTCATGTCTGGCCAAAAGCACCCCAAAGCTCCCTCTATCAGGAGAGAACATCAACACCTGAACAGAGAAGCTGAGAGGCAAACATGGGTTGAGGTGGCTTTGCTATAGAGTTCCTCAAGGTTGGCATCCCAACCTGGTCAGGTAAGCAGAGCTTCAAGTGGTCACCTTCCAGCATCTGGATGTTTTTGAGCATTCAGCCCATGTAACTAATCCCCAGACAGAATGTAAGAACTATATTCTATCAGATGATGTCCAGCCTTCTATCAGGAACAACATTCCAACCTACATGTCAATCATGGAACTAGCTGTAGAACTTGTTCATATGGCAGCTTCCCATGCCATATGAAGTAGAAGACTGGTTTTTAGTCTCACTGGTTTTTAGTCTCCCCCCCGCTTCAATTGTAATGTTATGCAAAGTATTCCAACCTTAATTAAATGAAACTTGTTTTCTAGGAAAAAAAAAACAACACAAAATACCAGCAGTATAGGCACCAAGACTTGAGACATGAAGTCCTCTTTGCCTAATTTAGTGCCAGAAGTGTCACCCCTATGCAGTAGATTCCCAATCACTTTCTCGCTGTGGTTCAATTTACTTTATTTGCTTCATCTTTCCATGAGGTTTTAGTCACTTGAGCATGCTCTCTTTTTAGTGGAATATGCCTCCATATTCTTCCCTGACCTTTTTATTACACAGATACCTGAGTAGTTAACATGGATAATCCTTGACACTCAAGATGTCCTTGACACTTGTTCAAGTCTCACCTCTCTGTGTTCCCATAGCACTCTTTCTTACTGTAGTAAACCATTTTATAGTTGTTTACTT
This sequence comes from Crocidura indochinensis, assembly GCA_004027635.1. Lineage (NCBI taxonomy): Eukaryota > Metazoa > Chordata > Mammalia > Eulipotyphla > Soricidae > Crocidura > Crocidura indochinensis. The sequence continues at coordinate 9,495 of PVKC010039301.1, read as the reverse complement.
GGTTGTATCTCCTCAAATACTGCCTGGACAGATTGTCTAGTGCATCTTAGTAAACTCCCTAGTGTATAATTGGTGAACACAAAAAGATGTTCTTACAGATCTCTTTGGCGAGTCAGTTCTCAAGACCAGATATTTGACTTGAGACATATATCTGTGGTTCTGAGAGAAGGGCATATGCAGAGAGGCAGGGGAAGTCATTAAGTATAGTAATGTTGACTTCTTTTCAGATTCCCTTGCTAGAATCCAAGATTTCAGTAATTGGTTTTTATCAGTACTTCCAGATTGTCCCTTAATAGGATCAAGAGCGAGAATGTCAGGCTCGGTTTGGTAATATAGACTTGACATTGACAAATCTCCTGTGTGGCTCAGAATAATGGCTCACGCATTACCAGTGCTGACAACTTTCTATAATTAGATATGTTTCTGAGAATCAAAGGTAGATTCTGAAATTTTTTCCTAATTTTCTTTTACTAAAATATGTACCGTATTTTCCTGGAAATTTCATGATTTAGTTACTGTTGTTTGAGTATTAGCCTTCCTGTTAACTTATTCCAAATCATAACCAAACCATTACTGCTTCATTGACACACAGACCAACATTAATATAAATAAATATGGGCAGTAAATCACTTATTTGCCTCTTCTGTCAGCTGTTGTATCTGGATTTTGTTCTGTTTGAATAATTTTATTATTGTTAGTGAAACTACTAAGAATTATAGAACAATATCTCATTGAGCCCCAACTTGGGCAGAGTAAAAATTGCTTGGACAGTTTTTCTTAGGCAACTGGATGTACTTATGATTTGAAAAACAGGGATGGGATTTTCTCTTAACTTATCTCTGGAGAAAACACACTTCTCAGATGTCTAGAAATTTATAGTGTGATTATTGAACTGCAACCTTGATGCCATGATTATTTAGGTCAAAAAAGTTTTATCTAGATCAGTGATAATATAAATTGCTTCCAGGGTAAATTATTATAGATGATCATGTAATTCTGGATTAAATCTGATGAAAGTTGATAGTAGTTGATTTAAATGCAAAAATTATATTATTTAGGTGGGTTGACATTTTAAGGTGGAAGAGTCCAGAGCAAGAATACAGAATCCTGTTTGTAGATGCAGCTCAATGTCTTAATATTATGGTTTACAAATGTACTGTTTTTTTTTTCTTTCTCATGAAGGTGGTAACCCCTAATTAAATGGCAGTTATATAAAGGACCCACTTGGTGAATATAGCCATCATCTTGTCATTTATTTATTCATTCATTTATTTATTTATTTGTTTGTTTGTTTTGTCTCTAGAAAGTGACTCCCCTCTCATCACAGTACAGTAATTTTAAGTCTCAGTCTCATGTTATTTATCCATAGGCTGATCCTAAAGAGCTAATCAGGATGGTTACCCGGCATGTAACTCGATATGGACATGAGGCCTGGCCTGAGGATGTCATTTCACTGACCCAGCAGCTACACTACTACAACGAACGTCTCCTGGATTTTACTCAGGCTCAGATCCTTCAGGGCCTTCGGAAGGGTGTAGATGTTCAGCGATTCACTGCAGATGACCAATATAAAAGGGAGACCATTCTTGGTCTAGCAGAGTAAGGGATAACTTGTTTCATAAAAGACTATAATCAAAAGCTTTGAAGATTCACATTTGTGGTTTTCATAAACCAGACTTTGCCCTACAGCTATTATGTGAGTGGTGTGTGTGGTTTTCCAAATGGATCAGTAACTGCAGACAATATTCTGAAACTGTAGATTTAAATAGTAAGGATGGGAAGTATTATTATTAATATTTCACTAAATATTAATATTATTAAATTTAAATTTTTACCTTTTGGGGGCTTGTTTTGGTGCCACACTAGTGAGGCAGTGCTTAATACTAATCTCTGGCTCTTTGCTTATTGGGTCGCTCTAGGCATAGCTCAGCAGACTATGTGGGATGTCAGGGATCAAACAGAGTCTGCCACATGGAAAGCATGTACCCTACCTACTGTATTATATTCTGTTCTTTTTTTTATTGAACTTTATTTTATTTATTTTTTGGGGGGTCACACACAGTAGTGCTCAGGGGTTACTACTGACTCTACACTCAGAAATCACCCCTGTCAGGCACAGGGGGCCAAATGGGATGCCAGGATTCGAACCACTGTCCTTCTGTATGAAAGGCAAGCGCCTTACCTCCATGCTATCTCTCTGGCCCCTGAAATTTATTTTTTTTGCTGTGATTTACAATACTGTTAATCTGTCAATATTTTTTATATAGATAATTTTAACATCATATCCCTCATTGGTGTATCTACCTTTCTCCTTGGGAATTGCTATTTTTTCAAAATCCCTTGTTTTGATTCTGATAGGTTTATCTTCAATGTTATTAATATATTAGAGTGCAATAGACATGAACAGAAGTAAAGTATGAAGTCTATTTTAGAAATTAAAAACTAAAAGATAATTGTTGTTGTTTATACTTGACTAGAAATCTCAATTTTTCTTATTACTTTAAAAACCATGATTTATAAAGTTCATAATATAGTTGTTTCTGGCATTCAGAGTTCCAACACAATTATTAGTGTAGAATTCCCTCTACCATTGTCCCCCATTTCCTACCCACCCGCATGGCTGCACCCTTGGAAGATATAAAATGATTTATATTGCTTGTTGTAACTAAATGGCAATGAAATTATTAGAAAAAACACTTTAGTAAAAGAAAATTTGTGAAAATTGTCATATCTCACTACAGTGTCATTAAATCATTCTCTGGAGGTTTACTAAGCTATTTGTCGAAAGTCGAGCATTTTATGTTGTAGTTTTTGTTTGTTGAGCTTAGGTAGCTTCTCTGCTACTTTCCACTCTAATTTATTGTGCTCCTACTGTGGGTGTCAGTATTGAGGAATTTGGAATTGTCACATGGCTGCATATGTGACTGCACAAACCAGCAATTACAGTATGGGCTGGTGATTTTATGTGGGTGTGGCTGCTGGAGCTTCTGGAAGTATGGGTTGAGGAGAGTCTGCTTACTGCTATTCCTAGAAGACCCAGGGTTATCAGCCCCCAAAATCAACGAACCTGGAGTTTTTTACAATTTGGTGTCCTTGCAGATATTAGTCGTGAAGTGGTGGGTTGGCCTCTTGGCATGGCGGCAACCTTGGTGTTTGGAGACAGCTGCTGGGACTTCTGAAGGGTTGGAACTTGGCATACCCACCTACCCACCCTCCTAAGGGTACACCAGGGTTTAGAAATCTCAATTTTAAAATATATAACAAAGTAATATATTTTGTATTTAAAAAAATGGAACACAATTGCCTTAGTACCAAATGAAGAGCCAACAGTTTGTGTTCTGGACATGTTGAACTGGGCTGGGCTTCTAGAAAAAGACCTTTGCATAGTGTTTTTTGTTTGTTTGTTTGTTTGTTTGTTTTATAGGTGCTAGTGTCCCAGACCAAACTTTTTTAAGCTCAGTAATTTTTGGAGTAGAGAATTCTTTGTTGTGTGAGACTGCTCTGTGCATTATAGGATGCTCGGCATCATGCCTGACTTTTACCCACTAGAAGAACTAGCTTCCTGCTGCTTCTTCCCCTACTGTGGCAATCAAAATTGTCTCCAGACAATTTCAAAGGTCCCCTGGTGGATAAAATCACCCTCAGTTTAGAACCACAGTCCTAGACAATACTTTACCAATTGCCATGCACCACAGCTAGAAAGAAGAGCCTTAAAATTCCTTGGAAGTACTTTCCCAAATTACTGAGAAATGTCTTATTAAGGACAATGCTTACTGCACCCCTCTCAGCGGGAAAGCAATTCTTGCAGCACATTTTCTTTCCTGATTAAGGTAATGTGTTTCTCTTCTCTTTCTTCCCTGTGGCTGATGGACATCCTGAAGGACACTTGAGGAAGATGTCTTCAGCATTGCTCTTTCTCTGGCACAGCGTTATAGTGTCTCCCGCTGGGAAGCTTTTATGACTCATTTGGACTTCCTTTTCACCGACAGTGGGTAAGTACATAGCCATAGATTAGTTTGTTACCATGTCTTTCAGATTAGAGACTGTTTTGAGTTGCCATGTACTATTTCAATTTTTCTTTCTGTTTCCTGTATTTTGTATGGCTTTTTTATTAATATATGTCATTGATAAAACATTTTTCTATAGCTTATTTTACTTTTTCAGCACTAATAGGCACCTTAATGCCATTTAGATATTGTCATTTAGTATTGTCCTTTAAGTATTATCATTAGGTTGTCATTTAGTAAAAGATTTTTATTGGGAATCATTCTGTACCAGGATTATTTTTAGATACTATGATTACAGTGAAAAGGAGTGAAAAGAGATATCCTGGCAATTTTGGAATTGATAGTCTGGTGTGGGAGAGAGATCATAATTGAATGACCTAAGCAAAAGTCTGATATGTGCTGTGTAAGAGAGCTCAGGAGAATTGGCATAGTTGAGGAAGACCCTTCTGAAGAAATAACACGAAACTCAGACTTAAAATTACTGTACTGTGATGAGAGGGTAGCCATTTTCTAGGGAGACAAAACAATTAAGTGAAGTCTTTTACAGGAAGAATGTGGGGAGTCTATGAGCCTAATAGCTAGACAGTGTAGTGAGACATAGAATCAGGAGCACAAAATGTGTCACAGCACTGAAAAGCCCAGAAGACAGACCATGCACCAAGATTGTGCACAACCTCTTTCCCCAAGAGGAATAGGAAACTATTTAAGGATTTGGGTAAAGGAAAGGAAAAGAATATGTAATTGGCTCTGCATTTCAATATGTTCACTTTTGCAGGCACATGAGAAAAGATTGTAAGAAGGTCAAAAAAGATATATATAAACCAGTTTGCAATGGGGATAGAGTATAGGATTGTGTGACTGGTGACTAGAATTTGAAGAATTTTGAAAATACAGAAGGTAGAGGCATAATGGATGTCAGAAATAATGAGGATGTAAAGTACATAGCACTGAATAATTGTAACCAGTTGAGTCATTGGATAAACTATATATAAAGGGATTGAAGGGGGAAGGGTATGAATCTCACCTGGCTTGTACTTGGTCTGCCTGTTGGAGGATGGCTTCATTCAAGTGAGACAGGTAATACTAGAGAAAGATCAGGTAGGCAGAGGATCCTGCATATCTGAAATTCAAAAGAAAAGATAAAGCTGGAAATACTAATTTGGGAATCCTCTGTAGAGAGATGAGAAATACTCTACTTTATGGATTGAAGGAAAATAAAAGAATTTGACACAAACCTTGAATAAATGGAGGAAGAGCTTCTAACAAGTGACAAAAAGAGAGAAACTGGAAAGGCATGGGAAAATGGGTGACTCATGGAGAGAAGTTTCGATTGGGAAAAACAAGTTTAGAGAAGGGTTTATCGAATATGGTTAAATGCCTGTAATTTAGCATTTTTACTTCTTATTAATCACATTGAATATTTAACATCTACATTTTAAAAAGTGCTTATGAAATTGCCACCTGGGGATAGTGTTCTCTTTGATGAATATTACATTAGCTTCACCATATTTCAGGGACAGTAATATAATATTTTTATATTGTGTATATTGGCATTTTACCTTGGCATTTTATTAAGTATCCTTTTCCTTTCATCGAATGTTTCATAAAGGGTGCCATATCTGTGCAAACAGGATGCTTCTTTGGTTTTGAATACATTATAAATTATCAGACAATCTAGTAATGTGCAGAACTGTTCCTGGTATATCATTATACCTGATAGCAGCGTGATTATGCAGCCGCACAGCAATTACAAAAGCAGGAAATCATTACCTCCTGGCATCATTACTTGTGAGTGACAAAACACCCAATATTGATTTACTGAGTGGTATTTGGTGCTGCCTGTTATTAACTTCAGAAGCAGTGGTTTGCCTTTCTACTCAATCAGACTTGGTTACACAGGCATTAATAAAGCAGCCTTGTTAAAATAATAGAAATTGCTCAACATTTTCTTGCTGAGAAAAGTCAGTAGAAGTTAATAGGTCAGAGTCACATGCAAAAGACAGTTCTGAAGTTGGTTTCACTAGAGTTTCACATTATCCCTTCTCTTGGTTGAATCTGTAAGGATTACCTGCCTCAGTACTTGCATAGAGAAGCACTAACACAAATTTGGGTGAGACAGTATTATATGGTTCTTTTGTCAATTCTGGGATTCTTCATATATAACTAATACAGGATCTTTTTTTGGTTTGTTTATATTGGGGGGTGTTGTATTAAATAAATAAAGATGAAGCTAGATGAAGATGGATGGAGATGGAGGCCTCTGTCTGCTCTCCCAGGCCACGTGGCTCCATCCTCCATTAATCGATGGGTCTGGGGTCCAGGAAAGCGACAGGTAGAAATCTCACTCAAAGGCAGGCTTCAGGAAGTAACAGCTTTATTCATACCCTAATCACCACATGTGTGTGGCCTATATCATAACCAATTAAGCATTCAGCTATTCTTAGCTAGCCCTGCATCTTAACTTCTTTCAGCCATCTTTTCTCTGACCTCCAAGCTGGCAAAAGGCCAAAGACAAAAGAGCCAAAGACTTTAATCCTCCTCGACCAAGGCCTTATATCACCTTCCCCAGACCCTCCCAGGAACTGGGCAGGGTCTGCAGGTAAAGTTACAGGTCATATCCGCCCAAGACTCCTCCCATCAATAGGTGGGTCTCAGGTAGATTAACCTAAATCCAGGGTGGGGTTACAGGGGGGGAGTCACACCTGGTGCTGTTCAGGGCTTATTACTGACTCCGCGCTTAGGAATCACTGCTGTTGGTTCTTGGGGAACCATCTGTACAGAATCATTTTTAAATCCCAGAGAATACTTTTAGTTGATGGAATAGTACATTTGTTCTATCATTGCATATTCATTTCATAGTTCTAATAAGAAATACCCTAAGTTAAAAGCACAGGAAGAAGATGGGGAAGACTTCTCTTAGGACCTGGTAATAACTCTTTTTAAAAGTGATTTTGAAGAAGAGCCATTACAAACAGAGGGAATAGCTTCTGAGACAGGAAAATTCTTGACATTACTGTTTAGGTAAAGGAAATATGGGATAACACAGTGAAAAAGGAGACCCAAGTAGGGACCAGAACTATCTCTGTGTGTCTTGGTTACACTCTTTGGCTTTTCACTTCTTTAAAGAGAAGATTTGAAGGTCAGACAGCCTCTTTCAGCTCACTCTTTATTTTATTTTATTTTTGAATTTTGGGTCACACCTGGTGGCACTTAGGGTTTACTCTTGGTGCTGCACTTAGAAATTGTTCCTGGCAGGGACCATATGGGATGCTGGTATTCAAACCAGCATCCGTCCTGGATTGGCTGCATGCAAGGCAAATGCCCTACCTCTGTGCTATCTCTTTGACTCCTCAGCTCACTCTTAATATCTGCTTTGTAGTCACCAGGGCTATTTTGCTTGAATGCCAGAAATCATGATACCATCTTTGTTGACTGATTCTTCCTTCAGACCCAGGGTAAGGGTTCCTGGTGATAGGGACTCTGAGCTCTATTTTTTTGTGATCAACTCTGTGTGGTCTTGGAAGATTCTTTTGGTTTTAGGTCTGAGCAAGACCAAGTTATAGCTAAGAAGAGGTATATTACTTGCATGTATTTTGTTACATATTATAATCATCTACTTTTTTGGTCAGTTGAAGCTGATTGTATAAAGATTCTTTGGCCTGAGGGTTGTTATTGCTGATTGTCAATATCAACATAATGTCCAGAGATCCACACTGTCAAGATTCCAAACTGGTCTCTTCAATTTTCTCTTTCCTGAAGAAAATTTAATTAGGGCTCGGGAGATATGACAGGGGTCAAGGTATCTCCTTTCCTATACTGGTTTGATCCCAGCAACATAGACTCTTGACCCATCTCTAGGCGTGACCCTACAGCCCCAACCCCTACCACACCCCCCATACCTCAAGGTTGACTCTATAGTTTCTGGTACTGCAGGGCTTGCATCACTCTATATCCTCTTGCCATATATTGAACTACTGGTCAGGTTGAGTATTTCCTAGAGTGCCTTGGGTTCCCTCAGCACCACTGCCTTGCTTGTTATATGTAGAGAATGGATAGTATGTGGAGGGGGTTTTTATGATAGTTTAGTTTATTAAATATATGCCATCATGCTGGAAATTAAAATTAAATCTAGGGCCAGGGAAATATGTATTGGCAGTAAGAAGGAAGAATATAGATATTGAAATGATAAAGGTTTTACTTGGTTGTTAAAGTTTGTACCATAGTGCAATTTTGAAGTTTCTTTTGGCCTAAAGGGAAAAGATAGCATTATTGAGGCTATGATTTGCTTTATATAAGTGATCTAAGTAATCTTAAAAATGTTCAGCTAATTGTTACCATTCCAGAACTGAAGCAATTCCTTCCATATGTCTGTAGCCTTCCTTTTCATGTTGTAAATTGAAGGCCTCTTTTCTTCATATAGTTGGACACTGTCAGGGCACTAACCTAGAATGTAAGCAGGAAGAATGATTTTGACTTTTTTTTTTTTTTTTTTACCCAGTGAAAAGTTCTTCAAAGTGTTAAGTCATATAATTCAGGCTTAATTCTTTCTAATGTGAATTCTTCTCACATATTCTTGCTAGGCAAACTATTGTATCCCTCAACACTAAATTTCTCCCTACAAAAAAGAGATATTCCATTATACACAGCTGCTTAGATTAAAGAGATATATTCAAAAGGATTATCATGTGATATGTGCTTCAAAGCAGAGTTATTATTTGTTCTAGAGACAAACCAGAATGGTTGAGCACATCCTGTGGCCTCTTTTAGCCTATCAGGGCACACCTGATCTTTGAACAATTATTTTTCAAATCAAAGCAAGTATCAGTGATAGAATGTCTTTTTTTGTGGGGATAAAAGAGGCTAATATAGTGCTTAACACAGGACAAAATCTCCATAAAGGAATCCTATTACTACTGATAGGATATCCCTTAAAATATATTTTGTTAGATAGGAAAGAATATGAGACTATGTGGATCAACTGGAATTGACATCTAATGTAAAAGTAAAAGGCTTATGAGTTCAGGATTATCCTAATGCATTAGATGAACCCTGTTCGAAAGGCCCACCACATCACCACTGTAATAAAGTGTTGTGCCAAGAGACTTGCCAAGCATTCATATGATAAAATTTAGATTCTAGGCTACTTGTTGGTGTCTGTGCGTCTTTGGAAAGTTAGATTTGATTTTTCAGTTTATAAGGACTGTCGTTTAATTGTGGACAAACTGAAAAGTTCCAAAATTATCTAGTTCATTTTTTCATCATCTTCCTATACTCAACTCTTGACTGCAGTTCAGATCAGGTCTGCTGCTTCAAGTTCATTTAGAGGCCTCGGTGTGTTCCCCTCAGGTTAGAGTGGTTGTAACTTGGAGAGTAGATTGTCCTGAATAATTGGCATACATCTTTTCAAACTCAGATTTCAACTCAGGCCCTGGTCCCAACCCTTAGTTCTCTCCACCTTTCTTCTTCTTCTTTTTTTTTTTTTTTTTTT
>PVKC010039300.1:0-12566 GCA_004027635.1 Crocidura indochinensis | reverse complement strand
GAAGGAAGGAAGGAAGGAAGGAAGGAAGGAGGGAAGAACCAAAACCAAATAAATAACAAGGATGATAATCCTCTTTGCATAGAACCTGCACCTGGGCATGTGGTGACAAAGGTGTTCAGGTTACACCTCCTGCTAAATGATTTGGGGGGGGGGTGGGCCATAACCAGTGATACTCATAGGTTATTACTATCTCTGCACTCAGGGATTACTCCTGGTGGTGCTCAGGGGACCATATGGGATGCTGGAGATCAAACTCAGGTCAACCCACATGCAAAGCAAATGCTTTACCTATATTCCAATCTGACCTTCCCTTTTTTCTTCAAGCAGATAAAATTCTTATACAAAAAACGTTCTCCCTGCACCAGAAGGAAAACACATTCTTATCATCAAGGACAAAAAGTTGAGACCAAATGAATTCCAGACCCAGAGGCCCTGTTCAAATGATGCTTCCTTCTCTGCCACCTCCCCCAAGTAGCTGAGTCACTTCTCCCCAGCTGTCTCATTTCCTTCCACCAAATAGAAAACCAAGTAAGTCTTGCTATTTCTTTGGGTCTTCATTCCTTATGAAGGCAAAAACATGCATTAAAGAAGTTTGTGTGCATTTCTCCTATAGTTTCATCTGAGGTCAATTTAGATCTCGGGCTCATCCCAAGAGAAGCTTTGATGAAAAGTTAGAGCGATGGCTTTCCTCATGGTGATGACCTCAGCTATGCTGCTCCTCCTGGACTAACAGCCCTTCTGAGTACCCCATCTGGGTCAGAATGGCTCCTTAGAGGGCATATGTGATCCCGGGGGACATTTGGCCATATCTGGAAACATTTCATTTGTCACAGTAGAGAAAAGAGAGGCATCATCTAGCAGTTAGAGACACTCTGCCTGCTGAATACAGTGCAGTCTCACTCTGGACAGTTGTCCCCAGATGTCACTAGTGTCACTTCAGACATCCTGAAGACTGAGTCTCCTAAAATCAGAGAGATAGCATAGTGTACAGGATGTTTGTCTTGCATGCAGCTGATCTGGTTTCAATCCCCAGTAAATATTTTCCCCAAGCTTGCCAGGAGTGATGCCTGAGCATAATGCCAAGAGTAAGCCCTGAGCACCACCAGGTATGGTTCCCTGCCTCATTCCCCCCCAAAAAAAAAAAAAAAAGGCAAACTAATTGAGTGTCCTTTACTGTCCTAGAAACTAGTGGGGGCTTCTAAAGGGACTCATTGGCTGGGTGACCTGTCTGCAGCCCACACCAAGAGCCTTTAAGAGGCCTGTACAGAGGGATTCCCAGCCCTCCTTACACTCGCAGCCCTATGACAGGTACTAGAGTCTGACTCTGTGAGCTGGTAGGGGAGTCAGGAGTCTCTTCTTCTAACTAATGCCCCAGGTAGGTGTCATAAGACCCAAGTCAGAGCAATGTTTTTCATCTACCAGACCATTTGAATCTCAGGACTTTTGTCTCAGCTCTCAGTTTTTGTTTTTGTTTTTGTTTTTTTAAATAATTTTTATTTTGACCACAGTGGATTACAAATCTTTCACAATAGTATTTTAGGTACATAGAGACATTGAATCAGGAGCATTCCCACCATCAATGTTGTCCTCCCTCCACTCCTGTTCCCAGAATACGTCCCATATCTCCCTCCTTTGCCCCCCGGGCTGCTAGTATAAGTGGCTCCCTCTGTATCTAGCATGCTGTAGCTCTCAGTTTTGATCAAACCAGCTTAAAAGTTCATCATCTTGGAAATAAAGAGATAGTACAAGAAAATATGCTTGGGGCCAGAGCAATAGCACAGCAATAAGGCATCACTAGTTCGAATCCGGACATCCCATATGGTCCCAATAGCTTGCCAGAAGCGACTTCTGAGCTCAGAGCCAGGAGTAACCCCTGAGTGTTGCTGTTTGTGACCAAAAAAGAAAAAAAAAGAAAAGAAAAGAAAATATGCTTACCTTGCATGCATCCAACCCCAATTGGATCCCTGGTACCACACATGATCCCTTGAGTGGTACCAGGTGTGGTCCAACCATCTCTCCTCCCAAAAACAGTATATCAGCTTGGGAAGATATCTGTGGAAGTTGCCAGGGCTCTGCTCATCATTCATTCATCCATCCATCCATCCATTTCCCCATTTATATTCACATTGCCTGAATTAAAGTGATAAGTTAGACAGAGGGTCTGCTCCAAAGACTCAAGGCCTAATATGGAAGATGGATCCATTAGTGACTTATTAACAATTCAACAAAGGCAGGAACCAAACTCTTGGGAGAGTGCAGAGGAGGGAGGGTCTCACAGAGTAAAAGGGTCTGACAAAAAAAGAGAACTGTGGGGAGGGAATGTAGATAAGCTCATTCCAGGGAGATAACTGCAGGAGGCAGCCCCAGGGGTCAGGTGAAGGAGCCAGTGGAACCTAAGTTGATGGGAGAGAACTAAACCCACTCTGGACTCCACACAATTACAATATATACCCCATTACCTCATCAAGTACACCAGAAAGTGGGAGACATGTAAGCGGAACCCCCAGCCTGGCGAATTCAATCTCTAGCAGCTCTTACTTTGCTTCTATTCCCAGGGATTCTTGAATTCAGAGTCTGAATTGGAAAAGAATTTCAGGAAGGTAGCTCACATAAAAACTTGCCTGTGAGGGACCGGAGAAATAGCATAGGATTTAAGACACTTGTCTTACACACAACCAGTACTGGTTTGAACCTTGGCAACACATATGATCCCCCCAAGTACCATCACAAATGACCCACCCCCCAGAAAAGAGTCAGGAGCAAGCCTTAAGAACTGCCAGGTACGTGGTGGCACTAGAGGTAAGGTGTGTCTGCCTTGCCAGTGCTAGCCTAGGACGGACCTCGGTTCCATCCCCCCGGCGTCCCATATGGTCCCCCAAGCCAGGAGCGACTTCTGAGCGCATAGCCAGGAGTAACCCCTGAGCATCACCTGGTGTGGCCCAAACAAACAAACAAACAAACAAAGAACCGCCAGGTGTAGCCCTTAAATCAAACCAAATTGGCCTGCTTGGCTGTGATAGCTGCTTGTGCTCTGGAGAGGCACATGGCCAGCTCCCAGCAGATGCTTGGGCCTCCCTGGCCTCTGTCTCATTTCAGATGTCCCAACCTTGAATCTAAACTAGCAGGTGAAGGGGCAAGTGATGAGCAGTGGAGTCCCAGGGTAGTTCCAGTGTCGGATCACTCAGGGTAGTACCAGGCTCCGGTTACAGCCAGGATGCAGGGCAGTGGAGCGTCCATGACTGTGCAAGAAGCTACCCATCCCTGCTCTGCTCCTGCACAGAAACATTTGCTCTTGTCCTTGGAGCACTTTATTCACTATCTACCCAGATGCTCCTCTCTTCAGGCCCTGCCATTGTATCAGGGTCACAGGGGCAAACACAACCAATCATAGTCTCTGCCCTCCTCAGATTTACATTTAGGGACACAGAGCAAGTCAAGAGACAAACAGACCCAATGACCAGAAAGGAATGAGCGTGCTAGAGGGAAATGAGTAGAAACAGGAGAGTGAGAGCATCATGGTAGGATGGACCCGTACTTCTGTGTCTGTGTGCTAATTCCCAGAAACACCATTATTTACAGGCTGCCAGATAAGGTTTCTATGAAACTTCCCATCATCTTTCAAGTTCTGTTTGCATAGGTATGTTTGCATGATGCATGTTTGGCCAGCAAGATGAGAAACTGGGCAGGGGATGATTTGAGGGGTGCTGGAACTCTGTTCCTTGTCTCTCCCACTGTGCACAGAGCTTAGCATGGAGTAGGGCCCTCACTGGTCTTCAAAATTACTTTGGGCTATATGAATGAATGAGTCTGAAATAATGAATGAAAAGTTCTGCAGTCCTTCTGGCATGGAGCCTAGAGGTAGGAATCTTGGCCTTGGCTGTCCTGGTCTAGTTGGCAGAGCGCTCCTTGGGGTGTTGAAAAAGAAAAGATGCAACCTGGGGTGTGTGGAGTGCGGAGGAGCAAGAGCGAGGAGACAGTCAGGAGGGGAGAAAACAAAAGCTCTCTAGGAACAGCGGGAAGTGACAGCCGCCAGCCAGGGCGTGCTCCCCTTTGATTAGAATGCATGGACTCTTCTCTCACATGAAGTCTTTATATGACACCTGGCCTTTAATGCAAAGCTGGCTGCGAACATTAAAAATTAAAAGCCGAAGGTAGGCTACATCCATCTCGGATTGCGCGGCTCCCCTCCTATCTGAGGTCTGCACAAAGCTATTACACATTGATAAATTATTTTGGGTAATAGCCGAGATATTACATTGTTTCTGAGTGAAGGTAAAATCTCTCCCTGACATGGGCATTTATCAGGAGTGCCTTTCATCCTATTTATTATGAGCCAGGTGAGCAGGGGCTGCCGTGGCTGCTGCAGGGGGGAGGGGAGCTGGGTCTGTACCCCTTCCCTACCTCCTCTCTCTTTCCTCTGGCCCCACCGGATGCAGTTTTGATGGTCTCAAGACAGGTTTATTATGAACTGATGCGACATGCCCTAGCAGGAGTGAGAACCCTGGGAAGAGAAGAGGAAGGTTTGACTGTTGCACAAGCATAGCTAGGAACCCTGGTCCTACTTGGGCAGACCTGAACCCCACTCTCCACCCTCCTCATCCTGTTCATGGCTACCATGCAGGGGTCCACCCACATCCAGCACAGTCCCTGCCCCCCCACTGACAAGCCTCCAATTTGCTGAATATCTGTTGGGCTAAGGGATGGTGTGGGCCTCTACCTCACACTCTTCCCATATCCTGCAGAACCCCCCCCCCAAAGAAAAAACCACTACTAGCTCCTGTCCCCACTTGCTGATAACCAGATCTGTTCCTTTCTGTTCCTCAGCCCCATTCCTCATACCATCTTTCTCCAGCATCACCCCAAACTCCATGCTCATGTCCTCCTTTGTTGAAGCTATGGGAAGAAAACATAGTTGGTGTCCTGGCTCACTGACAGGCAGTCAGCTAAAGTGACCAAATCCTAAGGACAGTAGCAACACAGGAGCTTGCCACCCACCAGAATTGCTATAGAGTCACTATAGGCATGGTTATAGTTTCCTGGATGCTGGGTGTGTGTAGTTGCAAAGGCATATGATATGCCACCACTGCCAGAACTCAAGGACAATTTCCTCTAGGAGGAAGCACTCCTCCCAGAAGGCTGACCCAGTACCTTCTGGATTACAGGCCTGCTACACAGTAATGAATAGAGCCAGGCATCTTTCCAGTTGCTCATCTTTGCAGTGGGCCTATGTCCCCACCTGGGAGAAGCTGGCATTCTGAATGGCTTTTGTTCCTGAGGTGCTCATGGGCCTCCCAGACTTTGGTCTGCGAGATGCAACTCTAGAGTATTTGGGAGGGAGAAGTAGATAGACAGATGGATGTATGATGGAGAGATGGACAATGAAAAAAACATACAGATAAATGGTAGATGGATGGACAGATGATGGAGAGACACACATGAATGGATGGATGGATAGATGGATGGATAGATGGATGGATGGATGGGTAAATAGGTGGACAAAAGCATGGATAGATGAATGGATGGCAGGTAGATGGATAGATAGATGGGCAGGCACAGATGAATGAATAGACAAATAGATTCATGGATAGATGGATGGATGTGCAGATAGAAAGATGGACAGATGAACAGATAATGAAAGGAGATGAGACGAAGAAAGGTACTGATATAAGCTTACTGAGTTTCTCTTGGTCAGGAGTCATCAGATCTGCTTTCTAGGAAACAGGCTTCTGGCTCAGTTCAGCAGTTATCCCTTCCAGCGCTACAAGAGAAAGAGGACTCCCCCCATCAAGTAAAAAGGAAGGTGTTCATGGCAACTGGCTATAAGCAAGATACTGAAGTGCCCATGGCTGCCAGTAGTAACCTCCTTCTGGGATTTCTGCCTAATGACAAAACATCCATAGAGGCCCCAGCCTACAGAAAGAGGAAGGAAGGGAAGGTTACCTCAAAGGCACACACTAACACTGAACATGGGAGGAGATTTAGCATGGCCCAACGGGGTGGTGCTGAGGAAGGTGAGGATAAGATGGGTGGGCTGGACACTTTTTGTCCAGATCTTACCCCCTGGTCAGTCCCTCTCTGGGCTCCATCTCTCCTGTAGCTTTCTGGGGGGTTATGGGCACTGACTCCTTCTAGTTTTGGCTTAGAGTATTCCTATTGATTTTCTAGGCTCCTGATTCCACCCCTGCCAACCAGGATTAGCCCACTCCATGCCACATGCAGGAGGCATACCTGGGTGCTGGAGGGTGCATTTGGGCATTCTACTCAGGGACTGGCATAGCTCATCAAAGGACAGGGGCTCTCAGAGGGGGCAAGAGGTGCCAGCAGTGACCTTTGCAGGTCATCTCCCTTTACCCCCGCCCAACGCCCACCCACCTGCCTTTGAATGATTGTCGCTGCTGCTCACCCTCTCTGTGTCCATCATCGAGAGTGCAGGGCAGCATGAAAGCTAGATTCTGCTCTTTGCGGCTGCAACTGCAACTCAGACAAAACATATTTGTCAGATGCCAGTGAAGACTGTTGTACCAGCAGTGTATAAAGAAGCACAATAAGGGAAAGAACAAATCCAAAGCAACAGAGCCAGTGAACTTGTCTATAGTGCAGAACTTACCATAAGTGGATATGCTCCTGAGTCATAACTTGGGGTCTACACCTCATGCTCATGCTGTTCCCCTTGCACATTGCTGGTTGGTCTTTGATCTCTTTCTCTGCAAGGCTCCAGGGAGAACTCCACTGCCTAGAATCCAGGGCAGAGCTGGGACTGGATTATGAGCATCCTAACCCTAATGCAAAACTCTCTCTACTGGGGCACACAGCTCCCCTAGAGGCAGGGAGACGGATCAAGATTAGGGTTTAGGGGCTTGTAGGCTTGTAGGGCTCCAAGTTTGATCTTTGGCATTGGATAGGGGGCCCCCCCGAACTCCCACCCAAAATGATCTCTAAGCCCTAAACCAGGAGCAAATCTTGAATCCAGCCAAGTGTGGCCAAACAACCAAACAAACCAAAGAAGAGAGCATTGGAAGAATGAACAGATGTGATGCTGCCCCTGGCTGTAGAGGCCGCCTCCTGTACCCCGTGAAACTGATCTCATTAGTGGTGATATAATTAGGGTACAGACAAGGTACAGTGCACAGTTTCATCTAAAGTCACGCCTCTCCCGAGGCCTGGCCAGGGCACTCACAGAGGGGCGTTCTACACATAAAAGGGGGTGCCTGCTCAATTTCACACCTAGCAGATGGGCCTAGAGAGAAAGAGATGGTCCTTTCAAGGACCAGGACAGTCCAACCACTCCATGGGTACAAGCCAGCCAGCCCTACCTCTAGAGTCTTTGCTAATTTCGCACATTTCTAATCTTCACAGCATTTTCTAAGCTGCTGGTTCTGAGACGTAGATGTTTAGAGTTAATGTGGCCAGGGGGAGTTGAGAGGGGGGGTGGGGACAGAGGGATGATGCGTTTCCACAAACCCCCGTCCTGGTGCCCCTGGAGCCTGGAAAGGGGGCACTGGTCAGAGGGAAACAGAGGGAGAGAAAGATATCAAGTGTAGTAATCAGAATGAAAAATGGAGCTGCGGTTACTTTAAACAAGAGCTAATTCATCACTAGAGCGAGTGGATAAGTAGCTGCGTTTCAGGCATTCAGTAAGTTCCCCGTTCTGCTCCAAAAATTATTCCACCCCTGTCTGCATGCTCCCATAAATCATCCCTTCTTCACATCAGCTCCGATTACCAATTACTCCTGCCTGTAACGCGCTTTCTTTGCCCAACGCCATCTGATGGGGCCTTGCCTTTTAATTTCACAAATGCCTTCTCCCCCCACCCCCCACTCTCCTCCTTCCTCCAGTCTCAGCCCTCCTCCAGGCTTCTATTCTCCCCTCCTTTTTCTCCCCCTTTTCTCTCTGGGTCACCACTTATTTGCCCAAAGCTACTGTCTCTTCCACTGCTACTGGTCCACCTGGCCATTTGCAGGGCTCCCTTGAGAAACAGGGCACAAGATGCCTTTGTGGCTTGGACTGGCTCCAGAAAGCCTACAGGACACTTAAGGGGGATGGCAGGGTGTCTACTTGAGCTAGAACTTACCCCTAGGTATCCCTCCCCAGCCTGTTTCAAAGTCTGCAGACCTGGCTAGAGTCTGAGCCTGGTGGGGCTTGCTAACTAATAGGAAAAGATTATGAGGTCCCCCTAAAAATGAGTTTTAGATTACCTCCTGCATTCATTCCCACCCTATCCACAGCATTATGACGGCAACTATCACGGTAAATCCATATTGTGGGGTGTTCTGGCTGCTGGCCCCATCTAGGAGCCAGATCTAGAGCCCCAATACTTCCTTTAGCAAAGTCTCTGCCTTCAATCCTGGCACTGATTTTTTTAAAAAAAATTTGTTTTTCAGGGGCCGGAAAGATAGCTCAGCGGCATTTGCCTTGCAAGCAGCCGATCCAGGACCTAAGGTGGTTGGTTCAAATCCCGGAGTCCCATATGGTCCTTTATGCCTGCCAGGAGCTATTTCTGAGCAGATAGCCAGGAATAACCCCTGATCACCCCTGGGTGTGGCCAAAAAAAATTGTTTTTCAGGACCAGAGCAATAGCACAGGGGATAGGGTGTTTGCCTTGCACACGATCAACCTGGGCTCAATTCCTGACAATCCAAATGGTCCCCCGTATCTGTCAAAATAATTTTATATAATATCTTTATATCTTTAAGCACCATAATTACAAATATGTTTGTAGTTGGGTTTTAATTATAAAAAAGAACACCCCTTTCACCAGTGTAACCTTCTCACCACCAATACCTCCCCTATTTCCCTCCTCCCCCACTCACTGCCTATATTCAAGACAGGCATTCTATTTCTCTCACTCACTATCTGCAGGATAACTTCTGAATGCAGAGCCAGTACTAACCTCTGAGCACCATCAGGTAAGGCAAAAAAATTTTTTTCTTTATTTATGTAGGTTTTATGGCCATATCTAGCTGTGCTCGAGGGATCCTAAGGGTGCTGGGAATTGAACCCAAGTAGGTTGAATGCAAGGCAAGCACCTTATACCACTGTACTATCTCTTTGGTCTCAAAGCACTTTTTTTTTTTATTTTTTGGTTTGAGGGCCATGCCCAATGGTGCTTAGGTATTGCGCAGGGAACCATATGGGATGCTAGGGATCAAACCAAAGTTAGCTGTGTGTAAACTGTCCTGTCTGAATTATAAAAAAAATACCTACTGTTGCTTTTGTATTTCCAATTCTTGCAAATAAAATATTTAAAAAAAATACCTACTGTACCATCTCTAGCCCCTGGTACTACTTCTTACTTAGAATAATCCCAAGCTACATGGTTGGTTACCCCCAACTTCAGTTGTTATTGAGCCACTGTCACATCTCAGGGTCCCAGCTCCCATATTTTCTAAGAATCAACCTGAAACAGTTCACCTCTCAAACCCTGACTCTGTTGTCTTAAGCAAGAATTCCTGAGCTCTTGTGCTTGCATTGATGCTTTCTTTCCCCAATGCCCGTGAGAATCTGTGTTTGATTCTGATATTTGCCAGCTCAAGGTTCTATAAAAGCCATTTTCCAGGATCCACCTATCTCCTATTAGTTAGAAACTCGCTTACTCTTGAGAATGAGACAGTGGATATCCCAGTGTAGCCCACCTCTAGAGCCCTCTGGGGCATGGCCCAGACCCTGAAATCCTGAGTTGGTCATACACTCTGGATTCTCTGATCTTGCCATGAAGAATACTGACTCACCTATGTTCCAAAGTAAGCAAGTAAGCTTGATTTGTAACCTACAGAGAATCATCTATTTCTGTACCTCCAAGCATCTTAAGCTGAGGCCACCCTAACTCTTCTTCCTACCTGTCTACCATAACATAAGATCAGCCCTTGACAAGCTAAGTGCCCAGTGGATTTGAAAAGTACCCAATCCTGGGCTGGTGGGCAGGGGAGTTCATTCAGCACCTGCCAGAGACAAGGGATTCAACTTGACCCATTGAGGAAGACCTTCTGTTCTGAATAGATTTGAACCTATTCTTTCTTGCAGGTCTGAGAACCTTCAAAGTAGGTTCCCAGTCAGTTTTATGAGATCCCTAATGAAATTGTGTATATACTATGGACAGGTGAAAAAATACTGAGTCGGTAGGGCCTTTGCCTTGCACAAGGCCAACTTGGGTTCAATCCCTAGCATCCCATATGGCCCCTGAGAATTCCAGGAGTGATTTCTGAGTGCAGAGTCAGGAGTAACCCCAGAGCTCTGCCTTATGTGGTTCAAAAAAAAAACAAAAACAAAAAACAAAAATACCCAAATAATACCCCTGAATCCCAGGGTGGGACCAGAGAGTTGCCATCATGCAGTCAGGGTACAGAGTGCTGGGAGGGATGCCCTCCTTACATGCTGACCTTTAGGTTCCTGCCTATCTCCGAGAAGCCTGAAAGCATGCACAGCTTAATCAGAGAGTGCACAGGTGAAGTCCGGGGAAAGAGCCAGGCTTTGACTGCACATGCCCCATGAAATGGATAGTCACACACATCGTTGGGTCTGATCTCACAGGTAATACCTACAGAGACCTTGTCCTGTTCATGCTCCATCTAAGACTCAGTGAATTAGGCACAGGAAAGAAGGAAGGATGGAAGGATGGTAGGAAGGGAGGGAGGGAGGGAGAGAGGGATGGAGGAAAGGAAAGAGAGAGGGGAGGAAAAAAGAAAGGAGAGAGGGAGGGAGAGAGAGAGGAAGGAAGAAAGGGAGGGAGAAAGGAAGGGAAGGAGGAAGGGAGGGAGGAGAGAGAAGAAAGGAAAGAAGGAGAGAAGGAAGGATGGAGAGAAGAAAGGAAGGAGAGAGAGTGAAGGAAGGAAGGAGAGAAGGAAGGGGAAGGAAGTAAAGGAGGAAGAAGGGAGGAAGGAGAGAAGGCAAGGAGGTAGGAGGGAAGGAAGGAAAGAAGGAAGAGAGGGAGGGAGGGAAGGATGGAGGGAGGGAAAGAAGGAAAGAAGAAAGAAAAGATGAAGGAAGAAAGAAAAGAATGAAGAAACGAAGGAGGGAAGGGGTATTGGCTTCACAGGACCACCTGTGCGCTTCCCCTGACTCTCTCTGAGCCTTAGTGAACACAGAATTGATGCCCCTCCCAGCGAGGGCAGCGAGACCCGCAGTTCATATGTTTTTATGCACTCAGTAATTTATCACTCTGAAATCTCTCATCGCCCAAAAGGAGTTTAGATCGCTCGTGTTCATTTAGGTCTTTCACCGCCATCCACCCGTCAAACTTGACTGAGGAGGCATCTAGCCAGACACAGCAGAATTGCCAGACTTCTTTGGGGGTGAGGGGGAATTGTGGAAGCCAGAGGAGAGACACAGTACTTAGCGATAATGAAGAGACCCGAGTAAGTGAGGAAGGAGGGTTTCATATATAATCCAAGGGAGAGACACATGCCAGACATCTTAAGCTGATGCTGATTGTCAAAACTTTATGGACCATTGGAACTGGGAGCTTCGCGGTGGTTAGGGCACATGCCTTCATGCACCTGAGCCAGGTTTAATCCCCAGCACTACGTGATTTGCTGAGAACCCCTGGAAGTGACCCCAAGAGTGCCAGACCACTTCTGGGTATATACCTCCTCGAGAAAAGAATGATAGCAGGGGTCCAGGAGATAGCATGGAGGTAAGGCGTTTGCCTTTCATGCAAAAGGTCATCGGTTAGAATCCCGGTGCCCCATATGGTCCCCCGTGCCTGCCAGGAGCAATTTCTGAGCATGGATCCAGGAGTAACCCCTGAGCACTGCCGGGTGTGACCCAAAAACAAAAACAAAAAAACAAAACAAACAAACAAAAAAGAATAATAGCGTTGTTGTAACAGTAATAGAATCAGCCCTGTGTCTCAAGCAGGAATTTTCAGATCTAATCCCCATCCCCATAATTACGAGGAAATATCACACACCCCTATTTCTGGAGTGGGAGTCTGAGCCACCAATTCCTTTGGCCATGGTCCCATAGCCCTGCGAGGCAGAGCTGGTGGAGGTCATATCTTTGCCAAAATGACCTGTATCCCTGCCACCTCATCTGTAAAACCAAAGCTGCCAGCCATGTCCCCTTGACCCACTGAAAAGATAAATTCAGAAGCATTGCAGACATTCTGGTTCATGAGCTTTGGGGCCACTCCACCCATGTCAGGATTAGTCCCGTTTATCTGCAGCTGCACTCCAGGTTTGTGAATGTTCTTCATGGGGTGCTCCAGTGCCTTCTGAGTATGTGTGTGTTGTGGGGTTTCCTGCTGTAGCAAGTAGAGGGATACAGGCTGCAGGTGCAACATCTGATGGGAGGGGAAGTGATGCTGTGTTGTGTCTCTGTGTGGTCAGGTAAACACTGATTGAAGCTGAGAGAGCAGTGGTGCTCACGTGCTGACCAGCAGGAGCAAGAACTCATGGAATGGGTTCCTTGGCCTCTGGATGTCAGGAAAAAGTCACTTACATGCTCCAATGAGAGAGTAGCACAGCTTTAAGTCCCCAGTGTGTCATATGGTTGCACAGGGAAGCTTTAAGAATTTCAAGGCTTGGGGCCCGGGAGATAGCATGGAGGTAAGGCGTTTGCCTTTCATGCA
>PVKC010039299.1:0-12578 GCA_004027635.1 Crocidura indochinensis | reverse complement strand
CTTACCTTAAAGGTTTTGTTTCTGTAGGCTTTATTTCTGTAGGTTTTGTTTTGGTAGCCATTGTGTAGCATATTCAGCTTGAGTTATTTGTTATTTTCATTATGGTCTTGGAACATCAAGCATTATACTAACTCCTAGACAATGAATGAATTTAAATTTTAACATCTGGGGGCTGGGCGGTGGCGCTGGAGGAAAGGTGCCTGCCTTACCTGCGCTAACCTAGGACGGACCGAGGTTCAATCCCCCGGTTCCCCATATGGTCCCCCGTGCCTGCCAGGAGCGACTTCTGAGCTAATAGCCAGGAGTAACCCCTGAGTGTCACCGGGTGTGGCCCAAAAACCAAAAAATAATTTTTTAACATCTGAAGATTTTATAATAGGCATACAAAAGTAATGCTGAGCTAAAGTATGTATATAATTGAACTAATTTTAAAGTACATATCGCAAGAAAAACTTCAACAATTTTATAGAATTAATTTAGATGACTGATATTGTCTCACTTCAAGAATTGCTATAGAACTTTTATATATTAACACTGCAACATTATTTATTTTTAATAAATAGCTTATTTAAGCACTATGATTATAAGCATTTTGTAATTGGGTTTAAGTTATATATAAAAATAAAGAATGCTACCCTTCCACCAGTGCAACGTTCCCACAACCAGTGCCTTTCTCTTCCTCCTCCCCCACCTCTTGCCTATTATATTCATGACAGGCATTCCATTTCTCTTACTCACTACCACTGTTAAAATAATGGTAACACTGCAACTTTATAATAAGTCTTTATCACTATAGTGTTTCTGAAAGATAGGATATATATTTACCAGTAGAACAAAATAAAAAAAAAACTCATGAATAGGTTTACATTAGGAAAATTTAAATGTTTTTGATTAAAGAAAAACAAAACAAACACTTCAGAAATAGTGCTGGAATACCTGAATATCCAAATACAAAGTTATGATTGATCACAGGCCTTACACCTTTCATAAATTTTGACTTAAAATAGGTCACAGAGAGAAGTACTAACAACCAAGAAAATCAGAATGAATATATAAGAAGAAAAAAGACTTGGCTGTGATGATGCTTTCTGATATAACCCTATTGAGGCTTATGATATTATCATACTAATAAAATATAATATAATATAAATTATTATATCATAAAAATTATTATATCATAAAAACCTATGAGGGGAATAATGAATAAATTTGTCTATCAAAATTAAAATTAAAATCTTTGCAGCAATTAGGGTATATATATTAGGGCATATATCTTGTCATATTATCACCTGGGTTTATCTCTGGCACCACATATCCTCCTTAGCTGAGCTGGATGCAATTCTTAGTTCCCCTAGTAGTATTGTGGGGCTAGTTGTCTAGCCCCCTACTGGTGTCTTTATCTATTGGACTTCAGCAGCACTGCATGTTAGGCCCCGAGTACTGAATCATAGATCTAGTTGTCCTAATATTGTTTAGTGTTCCCTGAAAACCTATGAGCATCAGTTGTTAAACCCCACATTAAATTAAGTAAGCAATTAAATTAAAACTATTTGCTTTACAAAAGATAATACCAGGAACTTTAGAAAAAAAAAGGAGTGAAAATATTTTCAAATTATCCAATATATGATTTATATACATATATACAAGTAACTTGTGGTTTTGTAGCTACACTGTACTCAGAGCTACTCTAGATGTTGCCTTTGAGAAATATTCACAGTGCTGTACAGGAAACATAAAATAACATGGCATAACAAAACATAACATAGCATAACATAACATAACATAGCATAGCATAGCATAGCATAGCATAGCATAACATAACATAACATACATAACATAAAATAACATAATATAAAATGTGGCGTCAGAGATTGACTTAGGGTGTCCTGCACTCAAATACACTTTAGACTTTGAAATATTCACACACCCATACCCACAAAGAACTCCTAAAATTCAACAATAATAAAATTATGCTTTTCCACAAATGTGGCAAATTCATTAATTTATCTTCCACTAAATAGGTACATATATGGTAAACAAATATAAGAAGATGCTTTATTTAATATTAAGTAAATGCAAGGTAAAACAAGAATTTAGAACTATATAAATATTATATTGTATATTTTATTTCATTTTTATATAAACTATTTAAGCAGTATGATTACAAACATAATTGTAGTTGGTTTTCAGTCATTAACAGAACACCTCCCTTCATCAGTTCAGCATTCTGACCACCAGTGCCCCCTTCCCTTCGAGACAGGTACATTTTTTTAAATTTAGTAAGCTTTTCTTTTTTTTTTTAAAGATAAGAGTTAAAGAAAAATACTAATAACGGTGTGAGAGTGGCAATTGTTATTGTTTGCATAGGCCCAGCAAAATATGGGGAAAATGGGAAAAAAATAAAACCTTGGCCTAAATACATGGAGACCTTACCACTGAAGGTTTCTGACATAAGACCGACTCTGGACTCCAGAAATACTAGGTTGTCCAATCCCTGTATCATTCTCTGTGGTCCCCAAGAAATTATTTATCACATTAGCTGTTGTTGGTGTTGGGTTCCTGTAGTTAAAGATTCTGGTTTCTGTGCATTTTCTTCATCAAAGTCAGGATGATAGAGTGTCCTCTAGTTTCACCTCACCATTAGATGTGGAGAGCCCTGCCCTGCAACCAAATTGTTGCTGTTGCTAAGTCATCTGGGTGTTAAGAGAACACTCTTTGGAGTAAGTCAATGTCAGGGCAGTGGTACGGTCTTCCCTAGTAGAGCTTTTCTTCCTGGTGATGTTATAGACCATTAAGGTTGTTTACATAGATGGTATCCATGATTCAAGGGTTTATGTGCAATGTCCATTCTTCTGAGGCCTGAGCCAAGTCATTGTAAGAATGTCCAGGGTATAAGGCCTAAGTGCATTACAAAGTTTGTGTTCCTATCTCTATTAGATAAGAACTTGTTTGTGTATGTAATATTTTCCTAGTATTTTAATGTTCCTATGCAAAAGAGGAACAATGCCACAAGGTATTATTTGTGCATCTGGGGGCCGAAAGAATAAGTCCAACAATCCTTGTAACTTGATACTAACATGAACTTTAAACAGAACGACTCTTCTACCAGTATTCCTTATTGAACAGATCACAAAGAAAAAAAAATGGTGGGCAAAATTGTCACTATCTAAAGGATATTCAAAAAGAATTATAGCTATTAAGGGAATACATCTAAGATATACAAAGGAGTTATATATGTCCCTTTTATCTCTTTAGAAATAGTCAGTCGGGGGAGGGGGGAGGTGTTGAATCCGGGACACCACTTTGGTCTTTCATTTGGCCTTCTGGAGTCTGCAAAACGCCTCCCAGTAGTCACATATGATGAAATGTCTTTGAGTAGGGACTTTTCAGAAACTGAGTATGATAGCAAGCACAGGTACACAGTGAGGAGGTGCAGGATAGGAGGCTGCTGAGAGTAGATAAATAGGAACAGAGTATTGGTTTCTTCTCAGGTTGAACGTCTATTTTTTTCACTTTGGGAGCTGATTGGCAGCTGGCTTGAGTGCTGATAATGATCTGCTTCCTGAGGAGCCAAGAACCGAGGGTAAAAGAAGTTAAATGTGGGGTAATAGGCAGTGGGGATGAGAGAGTAAAGGACTAGAAATGAGCTTGTAAGGTGGTGATCCAAGTGAAGAAGGAAAGTATACAACGTAGACATTCTGTATATTGTAAGCATAAATTAAATCCTATGATATCATATTAAACTAGCACCCCTGCTGGCCACCCTCGCTGGTTCCCTGAGTGGGTTCCCAGGGAAAGCCCCAGAATCTGGAAGGAAGGAGAGGGAAGAGTGTTGGGGGCATATTGTATATTTTAATGGGAATTTACATCATGGATATAAAATCCATATTACTGACAGCACCAAATACTTTTAAAAATTTATATCAATATATATGATCAAATATTGCAGATCAGAATACAATCTATTATGCCTTTAAGTCATTGGCTTTATAATGGCTTCATATAAAAGTATACACACTTTTTAATATATATTTTGTTGGTTTTTATTTGTTTGTAATGTTATCGCATATTAGACCTCTAACTTCAAACCAAACTATACACATATAATTTTCACCCCTTCTTCTCAAGTAGCAATGCTATCCCACTACCCAAAATGTTTATCTATTAATTGTTCCTACCACCCTCCACTTACTCTCTGGTAACTAACATAGTTTTAACTGAATTTAAAGTTGCTTCACTTTTTCCCAAAATGAAATATCTTGCCAGATGGTTTAGTAGTCACACTCTTTGGTGTTTTCCCAAAGAATTGAAAGTTCATATTCACACAAAAATTGCATTCAGGTATTTATAGCAGCATTTATTCACATGTCCAAAACTTAGAAGTAACGAATATATTCTTCAGGGAATGAAAGATACTTTAATTGTGGTACATCCAGACAATAGAATATTATTTACCCCTAAAGGAAATCATCAGTCCAGCCTTGGAAAGATGCAGAACAACACTGAATGTGTTTTTACTAATTGAGATGTTAAACTGAAAGTCTATTTGTTGGATGATTTCAGATATTTGACTTTTTGTAAAAGTAAAACTATTGGTAGAATAAAAGTATTGGCTGTTGCAAAAAGAGTAGTACTATGAAAAAATAAGAGCATAGGAGTTTTAGCACAGTGAAATTTTCTCCATTACAATGTAACAATAACATGTCATTATATAGTCAACTGATGGAATGTTTAACACCAGGGGTGAACCTCCAGAGGTAAACTGCAGATATTGGTGATTTCAATGTGTCAATTTAAGTTCTTCCTTGGTAACAAATGCATTACCCTGGAAGACAATGTTGTTAAAGGCAGAAACTATCGTGATGAGAAGTCAGGGGGTATATGCAAAACCTTTTCATTTCCTTTAAACTTTTGTTGAAAAGCTAAAATTATACTATAAGTAAAGTCTTATAAAAATGTAAGAACTTATTCTAGGTAACTTTCATTTAACTATGTATTCTTGATCACACAAAAATGAAAGAAATAAAGAAAAATGAGATAGAGTATTTACAAGTAGATTAGTTCCAACTGAACAACAAATCACAAAAGTTAGTTTATAACTTATAAAATTTTCATTTCAGTAAGATATAATCCAACTGATTAAATCTAACTCAGAGAACAGAATATATATACATAATTTCCTTTCTAATTTATAATAAGGCAGCATATGAAATAAAGTACTAGTCGTATATTGATCCAAAATTCACAACTAAGTCTAGTAACTATGAAATATTTTTAGATGCTAAAACAGAGATATCAGATTAATACCAGAATGAGAATGCAAGTAGATCAAATTTCTTAAATAATTAGCTATCTATTCCTGGATGATTTGAAGCAGCAGCTCAGTAACAGTTTAGTAACAAGTAGTATGATACATTTATTCTATATATGAGTAACATAATAATTAGTTATCTGTAATCATTCTTAACCTAAAACTCATGCTTCATTTATGCTACTTTTAAATACCCTGCATTTCAGTACTAATCAAAAGGGCTTTTCTAGTTTCTTTTATATATATAATCCCCTATATTTAGTCTTAGACAAAAGAGGTAATATGACATAAATTCAGGAATACTGCTCATAGCTTTTTAAAGCATATCTATACCTAGCCATATAGTGAAGAACTAAATTTAATACACTATAACATTGTGAACCATTAATACCTTGTCAGTTGGCTTTTGTTTTTAGTGTATAATGTTGATGCATGGGATAAGGGAAAATTCTGAGCTTAAACCTCAGTCTGTTTTTAAGATTTCAGGTAAATGGACTATTGAAAATTATGTCATCATTAGCTTTTATTTCTATAGTTTGGGACCAGTGTCAACAATTATATTGCTTACTCCTGGCTCTTTATTATTCCTGAAAGTGCTTGGGTACCATAGATATTCCAAGTGTAGATCCTTGATAAGCAAGGCAAGTATTCTACCTTCTGAACTATTGCTTCAGCTACTCATTTTTATCTAGCATACATTTTTTGATAAATAAATAAAAATATGGAGAGGAATCAACGCAAAAAAGAAAAAGAAGATATTTAAGATACATGCATCAATATATTTAATATATATTTCAATTCTAAATCAAAAAATTAATTATTGATATAGAAAAATAATATAATTTTCAGAAGAGGCCATTTTTTCATTTAACTCACTTAAAATATTTTTTTCTTTAGAAAACTTCTATTAGAAAAAATGGACTTATGTGCTAACTTTATGCTTGAATTTATAATAGAAATCATGTTTTAATAAAAATAGTATTTATTTTATAAAATAGTATCAAATGGATAGGTGAAATTTAAATATCCTTTATTGTACTTTCTTTGCCAGTATCTATTTTTATAAATCGGTGACATTTAACCTTTTATGAATTATATTCTTTGTGTACCCTATGCTTTCCAAATCATAAGGTTTGTTATCCTAGATATACTAAAAATGAAAAAAAGAAAAAAATGGAAAGACTCTTTGACACAGCATAGAAGAGCAAACTGTGACAAGAAAACTGTGCAGAATCACAGATTGTGACCTGTACAACCAATATCAAGACACTTGATTTCACTGTATTTGTTTCTGAGAGCCAAGCCTAAAAGCATTTGAGCCAGTATTTGTGTGTGTGCCAGCTTCCAGTCAGCATTTTTTTAAATCAGATTTTGATCCAACACTTCAAGAGGAAGCTTTGAACCAGTCAGCAGAGAATTTTCTGCTGTACAGAGAACATGTTGCTATGCCTTCTGGAAATAGGGCAGAATCAAGTAAACCTTGGTGCTATTTATTACAAATTGACTTGAATGTGGCTTCAGAGAGGTCTCAGGGTATCTCTTCAAACCCGTAATTTACTCTCATTTTTATTTTGGCATATACTATGCTCTTGTCACACATTATCACCACTCACTCATATGTAGCTTCATGTCTTCTTTCATAATATAATCTGTTATTTCTATATCTTTTGGCCACACCTGGATATCTCAGGACTACCACTTGAATCTGTGCTTAGGGATCACTGCCAGTGATACACACACACACACACACACACACACACACACACACACACACACACATATATATACATATATACAGAGCTGAGAATTGAAAAAGTTTACTGTGTACATGGAAGTGCCCAAATCTTTGTGTTATCATTCTGTTCTTCCTTTTATTATTCAGTTGTTAAAACCGTCACTTAATTTTATTTCTTGAAAGGTCTCAGGTGTTTTTAATGGCTGTTTACTTTTTTTCAAGGTTCTAAAGACCGGTTTGAGTTATTAAAAAATGAAACCCACGTATACGTTAGTTTTTACTTTGACCCCATTGTACTCCAGTGATAGGTATCATAGGGACTTATGAAGTAGGAATATAATGAGGAGATGAATTTATCTTGATTTCTAATTTTTTGCTATAAAGTGTCATAAGGGTCTTCCAGGATGTATTGATCTGTCTTGTCTGAGTAGTTCAGCAGGTGCTCAGAATACTATTGAGCATCCATCAGAGGGCCAGGTTGGTTCATTTAACATAACAGCTCAACTTTCTCTATTTATGTTTAAAACCTATGTTCAGTTGAGAATCAGGGCTTCTCTGCCAAGGTACCGATCTGCCTTGCTCCGTGGGGGTAGAAAAAGACTCCTTAATCCATCTTTTAGCTGAACAAACTGGACCGTGTATAATATTTCTCATTTGGAAATTTCAGATGCTTGGTGATCAATCCAGGAACTTTAGAAAATATCTGGGCATCTTCTATAGTACTGAAAAGACTTCTAGCAGGCTTTCTGTATTGATAATAAATGGACCAAATGAACATTTTTTTTCTAAACATCTTTGGTCAAAAGACTGTTTATAGGGTCCAAAGTGATAGCACTGCGATAGGGTATTGGTCTTACACTCGGACGACCCGGAACGGACCTGAGCTTAATCACAGGCATCCCATATCGTCCACCGAGCCAGCCAGGAGCAATTTCTGAGCAGAGCCAGGAATAACCCCTGAGCGCCACCAGGTGTGCCCCAAAAAGCCCCCCAAAAGAAGATCATTTACAAATTCTACTTGCACAAATACAGAGGTTTTACTAAAAGAATAGCGATTTTGTTATTCAATCTATGGAATCTAATTTTTATAATATGTGGAACTGCAAAAAGATGGAGAATAAAATCATATGGTCACACTTCCTACAATTCTCTTGGAAGTCTGTAATCTGTGGATGCCTGTGAAATGGCCCAAATCAAGAAATGCCTAGGATTTGAGGTATATTTTTAGAACTTTCAAGAGATCAAGTGAAGATTTCTCAGTGGCTCTTATACTACAACTAACAAAACGATTATGAAATGCTTCTGGTTCAATGTATATCTATATTAATTTATTTTTTAGTTTAAGCACCAATACTTTAAAGGATGATGCACATAGTGTTTCTCCTTTTATAACTATATAAGATTATATGTCTAACTAACTTTTAAAACTATATTAGAGATTAGGATAAAACTTCTAAAATATGACCATTTAATTCAAATTGAAGAGAGTATTCTAGAAATTCTTGAAATGCAAAACTATTTTACAGATCATTTGAACACTATAGAAATGCCACAGTTATTTCACTAATAGTTTTTTTTTCTCTTAACTAATGACAAAATATCTAAAAGTTGTACTTTTCAGTTGCATTTAAAATCCATTTATTTAATGTTTTCTGCTTCCTTCCTTTGTATATCTCAGAAAACCATTGCTAACTTATCCTGACCACAGTGTACCCTTTCTCTCACTTAATTCAAAGTGTTAGAAGCTTTAAGTTCAACTTGTAAGTAGTTTGTGCACCTTTGCTTCTTTTTTCTAGAGAATGTAAAAAATATGATAGGGAGTGTAGAAAATCTTTGAAGAGAGTAAATATGTTATTACACTATCTTTTTAATCTGTAAATCACCCTACATAATTCTAAGGTATATAATACAATTCACTTAGATTATGTTTATCGATTAATTCTTTTTCCTTGATTACATTTATGATTGAATATTCATATGCTCATTTAAAATATGTGTCCCTCAGAAGTTACAAACTCAGAGTGTGAAATATGAATCATTCCATTCACATATTTCAGTTCATTCATTTCATTCATATAATTTCAATGATTCAAGATGGAAATATGTCAGACTTTCTCAGTTATATTATATCCAATGATTCAATTTGTCAGAAATTTTCCCTGTAAAAATATAACCAGACCTTGTTACTACATGAGGTGTTAAAAAATCAGGCATCATATCTAATTAATAATAATACAAAAGCCAATTTCACAGCCCATTACTTCAAACAAACTCATAAGAGAAAATTGAAGGGGGGCTTGAACAAACATGGGTGATCTTGTTTGTGGTTTTCAAAGTGACCCATAACCAAATTGAGGAAAGGTGGAAATTTTTTTTATTCTTTCACCAAACGAGAGTTTTGTGCTCCATTAACTCAGACTGTAATATGAAGGAAAAATGTATTGATAGTAAATTTAAATTCCTTAGTAATGTAACCTCCTTAGTTTGCTTCATTAATAAGGCTACAAATTCTTTGTTAGGTTCCTCCTCCCTAAATCCTCTGCTTTCTCTTTCCATTTAGTTTAACTAAAGGCAATTCATCTCATTTTAATTAATTTTTACTTGCAGCATTATTACCCTGAGTATAAAGGCAAAAAAGAATTTTTTTAATTACAAAGCTAACGGCATTAATTACTAGTACAGTAAATGCATTGGTGCTAGAAAGCTAAGTAAGTTCTAAGGAGCTGAGGCAGCAATTGGTGAACATCTTAACAGCTGGTAACGAAAGCCACAAAGGAGAAACCTTTTTATGTTAACAATATGAAAGCTGTCTTCACACTGATTGAGCCACTGTTTAATTGAAGGTGACATGACCAACATACTAGGGACAGTGCTAGTACATTATAGAGAAAAAGGTAATCAAAAAGAGCGTGAACTTATTGTATATAATATCAGAGGGGAACCAGAAATCAAACATTACAGTATATCTGATTATTATATTCCTTTCACCATACATTTGTTCTTTTTCTACTAATTATCTCTAAGAAGCTTATAGCAGTGATATATATTAAATAACTATTGTATGGACAGAGAGGATTTACTAAAGTTGGGTGTTTAGGTATTTCTAAAACTGCTTTTTTTAAATAATAACTTGAAAAAATTGCTTCACCCAACCTTAAATGTTAAAACATGAATAACAGTAGAAACTTCTACTGTCAAATATTTAATTTCCTGTGCATTCTCAGTTTGGCAAGCAAAATATCATGCAGAAGCATCCCTCTGCATTAATAGATAAAGGCTTAAAACAAGAAGGCCTCAACTTCTGCTCCAACTCTATCTTAATTTTCTGCCAAAGGATTACACATAATCCTGCACTGCTATCATTCTCTGCATACAGCATGATAATTTCCCATTGGGAAAACTTTATTATTTTCATTCATTTATATAGATTTATTTAAAACTTTCTCTAATTCTACTGATTTTTTTCATTTTCATATTTTTAAATTGACTTATAATTTACAGTATCATAAATTTTAGACATTAGTTTCATAACTCTATTATATTTCTGTCAGTACTTCTAGAAACAAACAAAATATTACAAAATATTTTTGTATACCTCAATGAAAAATCATATGTTTCACTAAGTCTAGGAAAGTAGTTATGTGAGAAATTTCCAGTTTGTTTTCTTGAGTAAATTTATACCAATGAAACAATACAGCAATTCTTTTTATTTTATTTTATTTTTATTATCATAACATATTTTCATTTATATTTATTTAGAAAGTGGCTGGGTTTTTAGACCACACTTGGGGCGCCCAAGTGCTACTTCTGACTCTGCATTCAGAAGTAATTTTGGTTGGCTTGAGGGACCCTATGGGATGTTAGGGTTAAAAACTGGATTGGTCCCAGGGGGGGTCATGTACAAAGCCATCGTCTTACAGGCTGTGGCACAACTCTAGACCACAGCAATTATTTTTAATTTTTGCTTGTCTTACTTAACATTGTTACGTGGATTTTAATATATATTGTCATAAAAGGCATAAATTTATCAGTTTTGAATGGCAGATCAGTATTCTAGTATCCCTCTTGTGTTAATTAGATTTCATTTTATTATCTGTGAATGCTCATGTAGGGTATTTCGGCATATAGGATATTGTCACTGATACTGCTATAAAATAGGGTGCAGATTCTTTTTCTTTTTTTTTCTTTCTTTCTTTTCTTTTTTTTTTTTTTTTTTTTTTTTTTTTTTTTTTTTTTTTTTTTTTTTTTTTTTTTTTTTTTTTTTTTTGGTTTTTGGGCATTACCCGGTGATGCTCAGGGGTTACTCATGGCTATGGCTATGTGCTCAGAAATTGCTCCTGGCTTGGGAGACGACCATATAGGATACTAGGGGGATTGAACTATGGTCTGTCCTGGATCAGTCATGTGCAATGCAAAAGTCCTACTGCTATCACTCTGATCCCAGGTGCAGATTCTTTTAAATGCTTTCATATCCTTCTGATAAAATCCCAAATAGCATGGCTGTATTATATATAATTTACATTTATATTTTCTTTTTATTGTTTTGGTTTGGAGGCCAAGCCTGTTAGGGTCAGACAGTGATCACTCAGAAGCGCTAATGGTGAACTTCGGAAACCATACGTGGTTATATATATCAAGATATATGCAGTATAGCCACATACAAAATAAACATCTACCTGTAAAATATCATTTTGGTCCAATTTTTCATTCGTTTTTTGTAAGTTACAAAGTTACCAAACTGTTTATTATTGAATTTTAGGCATACAGTGTTCCAACACTAGTTCCTTCGCCAGTGTCTACTTCCTTTCATCAATGTCTTCAGTTTAATTTCCTACATCTCAGGCTGCCTCTCTGGTAGCACTTTCTACCTCCTTTCAGTATTGTTTTGTCCTCTGGAGTGACCACTTGCCTCCACAATGTTTCACCAATGTTGTATGTACTACAACCTTTACTGGGCTTCTCCCCTCAAATCCGTGGGCCCTACTAGTGACAAGTTTTCTATTGGAAACTAATTTTCATGCTCTTATGTGAGTTGCCTTTGGGAAATTCACCTAATATTTAATAAATTCACCTAATATTTTATTTATATCTCCAATAAGAGTGAGGTCATTTCTTTTCTGTCCCTTTACCTATCTGTTACACTAAAAGTCAAAAAAGTGATACTATTAACTATAACTCTGATCTACAAAAAGAAAGAACCTAATCTAATAAGCTTTGAAAACTTCAAAGATATCTTGAACTCTTGGGAACTCTATCAAAGATGTATTGCTATTCTCTTGCTTTGAATTATAATATAATGTTCTCCAGAGCACAGGATTTCAAATAAAAAAATTTCTTTGATTTTATTTTTATATTTATTTTGATTATTGTGTTGTTTGCATCCAAATTCTGTGGGTCTGAGGGGTTACACCTGACTCTGCACTAAGAAATTAATTACTCCTGTAATTAAAGGGGACTTTATGGGATAGTGGGGGTAGAATCCAGGTTGGCCACATGTATGTAAAAGCTCTATATACTGTTCTATCATTTAAG
>PVKC010039298.1:0-12574 GCA_004027635.1 Crocidura indochinensis | reverse complement strand
CTTAAGCTTAGGCTACTTTTGCTTCCACTCTCCAAAATAGCCACATCCAGGGCTGGAGGAATTGTACAGCAGGTAGGGTGCTTGCCTTGCAAGCAGCTGATTTAGGTACCACTTTAGGGGAGGTGTAGGTAGAGTACGCTAGACGCACCTTTTACACCTAATAATGAAGAGAAACAGACCACATCTAAGGGTTTTTCTCTGTTCATGCCCAGAATCATAACATTAATGAAGACTATTCTGCTTTCTCTGTCCAGGCTCAGCTTCCTCATATCAAAGTTCATGCCTACTTTGCTCCTGTCACCCCACCGACAACTGTGGGAGGAAGTGGACAGCGACTGTGCAGATGCTGTGTCATTCTCTGACAGCAGCTGTGGGGCCCATGGCATGAGGACTTGGCCCTTTCTGCAGAGAAGACCATGCAGTGGGTATGTCTGACTCACTCCACCGCCACCCAGAATCTCAATTCTCCATTGAGAAGGGCATTTTCAGGTAAAGCACTTCTGTAAAGATTGCTGGAACTCTGGTGATAGCCTTCACCTTTATTCTACGGTGACGCAACAGATCCAAGCCCTGTTGTACCAGCAAACATCGGCAAGAGCTCAAATCAAGCAACCTGGATCTCTAAGAGGTGGGTGCCAGTTTAAGGTACAACTCTCCTGCCCTTGACTCTATCAGCATTCTTCAAACAGACCATCAGTGTTAGCACAAATTAAGCAGGAAAAGAAAAGCTGTTGGTTTCCTAATATTTGAGCCAGTGGCCTACTTTAACTCACAATGATTCCATTTTGATGAGCAGGATTTTTCCACTCTGAAGACTAAACAGCAACTATACTGCAAGTTGTTATTGCTGGATCTTTTCATATGTAGGAACTCCAGTGGAAGGTGAGTTAACAGGGTACATGAGACACCAAAGAAATGAGGACACTGAGTAGGGTCTGCAGCGGTTCTATCAATTGTAACGTGAACACCTTGAGGCCAAAAACTACACAAAAGTCACTCTGTATTGCTTAGTAGGGAAAAAAGTTCTACAGAGTTTTTTGTTACAAAAAAAAAAAAAAAAAAAACCTGTCATACCATAAAATTTGGGGAAAATGAGGGCCTGAGTTATGGATAGTAATATGATCAATTAAAGTAATGAATGGATGCATGTAGAGTGAGTGTGATTTTTCCCGTTTATTTTAAAATCTTAGAAATAAAGTTACACCGAAACTATTCAGAAGTATTACACTCATAATAATGAATAAACCATTGCAATGCTTTATTGCTATAATCGTAATGTGGGTAAATCTGAGCAAAACTATTTTCCAGAGTCAAGACTTTCCTAATGTCACCTCCATCTAATGCTGCTCTGTCCTGCTCACCTGGGAGCTTGGTCTCCCCAAACCTGAGCTCCTAAGAAACTGAAGTAGCAAAAAAAATACTTTCCCCATGAAAAGAGAGAGAGAGAAAGAGAGAGAGAAGAGAGAGAGAAGAGTGAAAGGAGAGAGAGAGAAAGAGAGAGAGAAGAGAGAGAGGAGAGAGAGAGAGAAAGAGACCAGAAAGATTTCTACTAGATGGGCAGTTTTAGAAGCATTTCATTTAGAATACAATGCCTTGCTTGAAAGGGAAATTAGATGACACATTTAATCACAAAAATCAGTGTAAGACAATAAAATCAGGACTTGGATGATTGACCCCAGTATTTATGGGATTTAAATAGTATACCAGCAGTCATGAAAATACACATTTATACCACAGAAGGAGGCGTACGTGTGAAAGGATCGATTCAGAAGTCTACTTAAACAAAAGGACACAGAAGCACACTTGCTTCAGTGACTGGGGTGGAGTTTCCATTCTGAAACGATCAGGGCCAGTATGGTGAAACACACTGATCTCACCTCTTACATTTGGAATACATGGATTCAGAACCTCACTCTTTAATGAACTGAGATGACAGTTGGATTTTAAATGAGACAAACATTTGCAAAACAGACAGAAAACATTTATTATACAGAAATGTGTACATTCTACTAGTAAAGTAGCAAATTTGCTGGTGCCATGATTTAATCTGTTTCAGACTAACATTCAGTGCCACTGGTGTGATGAGCTTTTAAATGACTTTACCCACTCACTCCTAAACCCTGATGAGGAATTCAAAATAGCACACAGCATCAAATGACATTTATTGTTCCATAATCTTTGAGATAAGGAAAGAATGCTAAATAGACAAGACAATCGAAACCTTAAAACAGAGAGATAAATTCATTTCTTTCCCAAAAGATACGGGTATAGGAAACATGAGGTCATAGAAAAGCAAAGGGAGACAGATAGGCAAGCTCTCCTTGAGAACTAGAACATTAGCTGTTATCACACCCAACTTGAGAAAACAGAGGCAGTGTGCTTCTTCATATTAAATAACCCTCCAGTTGAGAATAAAACATAAAATGTCAAAGCTTTTCACCCATTGTGAAGTAGTTTGCCTTCTGGGAGAGATTTCAAACTCAAACTCACCCAGTCCCAATTTTGCCTGATCAAAGTGAAGGCCCAAGTAATACTCTCAGAACTACAACCCTGGGTAAACTGGACTACTACAGCAGAGGCCTCGAAAATACTTGATGACTTTGGGATGGGAGGTGACAAAGATGGAGGGGTGGATGCAGAAACAGGCTGCTTTAAAAACTACACTGGCAGACAAGCATTTGGTTTGGTGAAAGAGGCACTATTAAAAAACTGTGTGGGATGTCAAAAAGCCCTAGATCATCACCAAATGCTCCCCCATGACTGACTGTACTTGTATATTTGAGAAGTGTTAATAATTTTTAGGGTATATTTTAGTGTATGGTATCTGCTGTTCCATGAATCATTTCATTTTCACGAAGATCACTTAACATTAAACCAGAAACTGACTTCCCCTGTTAGATCATATTGTCACGCTAGAGTTGGGGTGGGATAGAAAGGATGGTCAGAAACAGAGGAAAAACAAAGAAAGGCAATGAGGCTTCAAGAAGAAGAATCGGAAACAAAAAACTAAAACGGAAGAAGCAAAGTTTTCCAATAAATCCATGACAAAGCGAAAACAAAAGTCTTTGTACCTATTAGGATTTACACTGATCCTCTCACCAAGGTACTCTTGATAATGCAGTTTGCTTCAAGCCGCCTTTGATCTTTCCCGATGGATGGGCACGATAAAACACATACAGACATGATCTCTGGCGAGGTCTGGAGCCTCTGCCAAAACCAGTGCCCACCTCTCTCCACAGACAGGTCCTTACTGGCTCCAGCACAGACGTGACACTCTCCCTGCCCCAGGCCAGCATAAGGTTCGGGCGGTGAGAACTGCACTGGCACAGGAAGAAAAATGCCCCAGGTTGTGTCTACATTCACTTCCAAACCGCAGACCGTATGCGAGGACAGCAAAGGCTCCTTCGAGGAACTGTGTCTACTGGCCTCGGAGGCGTACGAAGGGCAGCCCGGCTCGCTCGCCCCCACAGGATGCTCGCCCCCACAGGATGCGTGGCTCTGGCAGTGACAGGGAGGCGTCAACTCACAGCTCAATAGAAAGGTCATCTTGTGTTTTCAATATGAAACATTTCATACGATAAAATCCAATCCCAAAGACTTCTTGGATTCAGTCTTCACACACTTTTAGGCGTGACTATTTGGTACTGAATATAGTTCAGACTATATAAGACATCACTTCAAAATTATATGGATACCACCACCATTTTCAGCTGCAGAAAAAGAAGTGAAACAGTTTTTCAGTCAATATAAGATGATCAATCTATTTCGAGGATAAAACAGAAATCGACACAGCTCCCCCAATTAGAGGTTACCTTTGATCCCAGAAGGACTGGGGGTTGGGTGGGCTAATTAACTGGCTCCAGGCCCTCTTTTCCAAGCTAACTATATACATGCTTCTTAGACATTCTGCTTTTTGATGTCTAACCCTCCTCCCCACCAGTGTCCTTGTCCTGCACTTATGGGGGGGGGGGCGTGTTGTGAGGGTCCCACAGGGATAGCACAACAGATAATATACCAAGCAGAGTTATCTTCAGAGAAACAGTATGACACAATTATAAATGACTACCACAAATTTGGCATAGTACTTATCAGAAAATGTGGAGAGACAGTACATCTTGGACCAAATGAATTTTTTCATGAAGACAGGAGTTTGATTGCTATCTACAGTTGGCAATGTCACTGTTCTCACAGAACAGACATGCCAGGGCAGTGAAGTTCCATTTTCAGACATGGTCCTGCTGTTTTAAAAGCATGCTGGGGGCAGGAGATATACGCCTGCAGCCTTACCTGGTTCGATACCCCATCCCACATACAGTCCCTCAAGCCCTACCAGGACTGATCCCTGAGGGCAGAGCCTCGGGTGAACCCTAAGCCTGACCCAGGGTGTGCCCCCCAGTCCTGTGAGGGAGGATAGTGAGGAGGGAGAGAGGAAGTGAGAGCAAGAGAGCATGGAAGGAAGCGAAATAAAAAGTGGAAAATGCTGGTCTGAAACCAAACACCGAGGCATATGTGCAGGAAAAAGACAGAGGCAGCCAGTGCCAGATGAGAGCTGAACCTATGTGCCGGTGCCTCGATGCTGTGCAAGCATCAGTTCCCAGAGGCACCTTTCAGGATACAGCTTTCCAAGAGAGAGGGAGACACTAGACAGCTTGCTCTTCAACTTAAAGTGTTTTTCTCAGGATGGGTTTAGATCTGGACTCACAGATGTTTTAAAGTCTGAATGTATCATTTTCTCATAGAATGTTGCAGTAAAAAGCCCTTCTCTATCA
This sequence comes from Crocidura indochinensis, assembly GCA_004027635.1. Taxonomy (NCBI): domain Eukaryota; kingdom Metazoa; phylum Chordata; class Mammalia; order Eulipotyphla; family Soricidae; genus Crocidura; species Crocidura indochinensis. The sequence continues at coordinate 7,805 of PVKC010039298.1, read as the reverse complement.
CTTTCACTCAGCTCACCTGAATCCCTCTGGTTCTACTTTCCCAGTCTCTCCCTGAAGGTAGTAGGACTTGAAGTCACTGCTAAGGTGCTGAGGGCTTCTGAATTTCATCACAAGCCCAAGATCTCTGGTATTATTAGTCCCAGATTGGATAATTGCAGGTGGAGATTTCCATGTATCCCAAATGGCGCTCCTGATTGCTTTCTGCCAACACCATCCACCTCTTTTTTTCCTGGAACCAGTCTACTCAGTTGCTCTTTCATGTCTCTACAACTTACCCTCTCCCCTCAAGTTTGGAGCCAAAAGGTGGTGCTTATAAGACTCCGTGTGCCAGTGGCTGGGCAGAACCCAAAGACTTAGAGTGCAACAAAAGCTCCAGCACTGACACCATGTGGCTCCCAAGCACCTCTAGGTTTGAATTCCTTCTCCTCAAAATAGACACCAAGACATCTCACCTCGATGTCTTCTGTCTCTAGTTTTCCAACTTCCTTTTTTTCTTTTGCTTTTTGGGCCACATCCGGAGATGCTCAGGGGTGGCTCCTGGCTATGCTCTCAGAAACCACTCCTGGCTTGGGGGACCATATGGGACACTGGGGTATCGAGCCTCGGTCCATCCTGGGTCAGCTGCGTGCAAGGCAAACGCCCTACCGCTTCGGCTCCAAGTTTTCTAACCTTATCTGTTTCTACAATTTGTATTAATAAAATGGAATCACACCCCTCCTTTATTTAAACAATTCACTGACATCCCTGTGCATTTTAATCAAAATTTAGCTGCTAATGTCACCAAGTCTTGCAGCCCAGCCCTCAGCCCGCTTATTCTTATTCTGCTACCTCTCAAACCTCCTAAGAGGTCATGCTCCAGGCCAGAAAGATAGTTTAGCAAGTTAGTTACTTGCCACACACACTACCGGCCATAAGTAATTCCTGAGTGCAGAGCCAGGAGAAGGCCAACCAGGTGTGGGCCCAAACAAAATAAAAAGCCAAGCAAGCCATTACTCACACAATGCCACCCCACCTTGAGATGCCCATAACACAATTACCTGCTTTTCACTCATTCTTATTTTGGGGGTAGGGGTGGGGTCAGGGAGAAGAGGATCCACACCAGGCAGAGCACAGAGCTTACTTTCACTCTGCATTCAGAAATCATTCCTGGTGGGCTCTGAGATACATATGGGATGTCAGGAACAGGAATCAAACTTGGGTCAACCACTTGCTAGACAAACAACTACCCACTGTAATATCATTCTGGCCCCCTCACTGAAGTCTCAGAGAAGTGCTGCCTCACAGCCTCAACACTCAGGGATCATTCCTGGAAGAGGGGCGAGGAGTCCTGGGAGATGGAGGCTGCCATGTGGTGCTAGAAATCAAATCCAGGCTTCCTGCATGCAAAGCATGTGATCAGCCCACATGTGCCTCTCCAGTCCTTAAGAAGACCGTTCAAAGGGTTGGAAGCATGCGACTCCATAACATATGGTCTGAAGCATGTTTCAAAATCCCCCCCCCCATTATTTTCTGGTTTGTTTCCCCTACTTGAGGAGTTGTTCCAGGAATGTGTTTGCTCAAGATCTTTCTAGCACCAAAAGCATGTAAATGACACATGATATTCAAGACAACATTGAACTGAAACGGTTTCTCTCATGTAGGAGAAAAGACTTCTTAATTTGCTAGCTAATTAATGTCTTATTAAACTACTCAAAATAGTCATTTTTTGGGGGGCACACCCTTTTACGTTCAGGTTTTACTCCTGGCTATGCGCTCAGAAATTGCTCCTGACTTGGGAGACCATATGGGATGTCGGGGGATTGGACAGTGGTCTGTCCTAGGCTAGTGCGGGCAAGACAGATGCCTTACTGCTTGCGCCACTGCTCCGGCCTTAAAAATAGTGTTTTGATTCTTTGCTTAAAATTAATAAAGTCAGTGCTCTCAAAGGTAAGCAATGCTAATTAAAGGTAACGATCTTTCATGAACCCAGCACTTCAAAACATGCACACATGCAAAACATACCTTTTACTGTGTAGAATAAAAAACAACTTTCATCTTGAAAGTTCTGAACCATCTAGAAGGATAAATAAAGGAAAATGACCATTCTTGACTGAAAAAAGACTAAATTAAAGGAAAAAGTCATAATCTTACGTATGTTGCATAAATAAAAGGCTAAGTAGTCACAATTCTAATTCTTTTTTTTTTTTTTTTGGTTTTTGGGCCACACCCGGTGACGCTCAGGGGTTACTCCTGGCTATTCACTCAGAAGTTGCTCCTGGCAGGCATGGGGGACCACATGGGGAACCGGGGGATCGAACCACAGTCTGTCCTAGGTTAGCGCAGGCAAGGCAGGCACTTACCTGCAGCACCACCGCCTGGCCCCCCACAATTATAATTCTTACAGGTAAATGTGAGGTGATAAAACTCTCCACCTGCTTTATGGCAAGAGCCTTATACGGACCTACCCTGCTGGATGGTCCTAGATTTCTGTTTGTCACCCACAGGGATGTACACCCTGCTGAACTGGGGACCAGTGACTTCATACTCAATGCCTAAGTGCTCTTCTATTAATTGGAGGATGGTACTTCTGTTCTTACAAATTAGTCATTAATATAGGAAGCTAAGAGACACATCTGAGTGTTTCCATATAATGGAGTAGTGCCCAGCTCCTCCACTGTATGTCTAGATTTAACAGGATACCTGGGCTTTAGGAGCTACTTTCTCTGTGATTTAGTCCTTTTATATATTCAGAATTCCTGTTAATAAATTTTGTTCCCAAATCTTTGAAAAATGGATCTCCTGAGCTTTGCAAAAGTGGTCACATCTCTTCTTTACTTACTTCATAGATATTTATATTACTTCATAGATATTTATATGTATACATAAAAGCTAACAGACCATTGTAAAAGGGAAAAGCAAATAGAAATGCCAATTTAAGTTACCTGATCACTGACAAGAATGTGAATACCAGTGGGTCCCTGTCTATAAACCTGGTGAATTTGGTGGAAAGGAATATTAAACACCAATGCAAGTTTTCGAGCAACTTCCGAGGCAACCATTTCTTCCAAGTAGATTGCATGATAAACTGGAAAACAAAAACAAAGCACCGTTTGAGCTCCAAGATCACTCTTCAAAATACGAAAAAAAACCAGAAACATTTAATCCCTTCATCCCTAAGACCTTGAAATCTACAACTCCTCTCTGAAACACAACAGTAAAGATTTATACTTACATATAACAATAAAAATTAGTAGTTATCACAGAATATGCAAAAGGACTTGAGACGTTAATGTTTCTTAAAAACAAGTAGGAACCAACAGCAAAATCCAGCTTTTCATTTCTGCATAACAAGATTAACCATTTACTAAAATACCTCAGAATTGCATACTTAAAATGGAAGGACTTTATGCTATATAAATTATTCCCAAAGGGCTGGAACCAAAGTAGTGGTCAGCCTGGGTTCAATCCCTGGCATCCTTTATGGTCCCGAGCCTTCCAGGAGTAATTTCTGAGTGCAGAGCCAGGAGTAACTCCTGAGCACCATCGGTGTGACCCACAAACCATAATAATAATAATTAATACAAATTAAAACTAAATTATATCCCAAAAAAGCTCTTTTTTAAATGATGTGTAGGTCCAGGGAGAGGACTACTTTTTTAAATGATGTGTAGGTCCAGGGAGAGCTTACTTGCTTTCTCTAGAACTGCATGATTTCTCAAGCACAGTTGGATGTGGCCCTAGAGCAAAAACACTGTACTTCTAGCAGTATGCCCAAAGACCCCAAAAGGGTCATAGTTTTCAATACAGTAACCCGCTACGGACAATCTTTTTTAGAAATTGGATCACTAAGTTACAATTAGAAAGTTATTCATTATGAAGTTTCAAGGTATACAATATCCCAACACTAATCCCTCCACCAAAGTCCCAGTTTCCCTACTGCCACTCAACCTGCCTCTGTGACAGGCCCTTTTTCCACTCCCCCACTGTCCTTGTGTTCCTTTCCCCAACTTACTCCCCACCACCCACACACCATGGCAAACTTCTTACTTAGAAGTGAGTTCTCCTTCTCTGTTTCTATTGCCTTTGGACATTTGATATTGCATATGAAGCATCATATCCTATGTGAGAGATTCTGTGATTCCTGATGACCTTGGGGCCTAAAAAGAGCTGCCAATATCTCCCTCTCCCTCTCACCTTGAGAATTAAAAACACATACAAAAGGTACCACGTGAAAAGCTGAAGCTGTGGCTAAGGAAGCTGCCTCCTCCTCTAGAGTTCTAGCAGCAACAAATCCAGAGTTCTACATTTCCAGAGCAGATGGGATTCAGTAGTAGACATTGTCTGCAAAGCACCATGTTACATCTGCAGCCAATTAGTCTTATAGATCCTGTTCAATTATGGATTCAAGCCAAATTCTAACCATGAACATCGGGTAAAATGATGCTTTTCTAAATCAGAATTTTTCCACTGTTGGGCCTTTGTGGGCAATTATATATTAAGAAGAGCTGGGGCCCGGGAGCTAGCATGGAGCTAGCGTTTGCCTTTCATGCTAACGGTCATCGGTTCTAATCCCGGTGCCCCATATGGTCCCCCGTGCCTGCCAGGAGCAATTTCTGAGTACGGAGCCAGGAGTAACCCCTGAGCACTGCCGGGTGTGACCCCCCCCCCCCCAAAAAAAAGAAGAGCTTGGGATTTGGAACTGTGATCAGGTGAAGATTACAGAGAAACAAGCAGCAGGTAAGTTATTGTTGCTGTGGCATGATCCAGGACTCTGAAGTGTTTAATTGGCAACAACTTTTTCATATTCTGTGGACTGGCAGTTGAAAACCACAGATGTAGAACAGGGGTAGCCAGTCTATAGCCAGCATGGGCCAAACCCACATGACTCTCTGACTCCTTAGTCTTCTCCATCTGATCAGAATAGACCCAGAATCCATCACTTCCGTGATGGCTACACTGAGAGGTCTACAGCTGTTTCGGCCCTAGTAGAGCCAGGTGGGGAAAAGACCTTCCATTCTACAAAGTCAATGACAACTAAAATCTGACCTTGTACTGGAAAAGTTTGCAGACCCTTATCTTCGCAACTTCAGAATCTAACAGCCCTTAACATGTAACTGAAAAACAAAAGATCTTAGCAACCTTTAAGGTTAAGATCTACTATCAGTCTTAAAATTCACAGCATTTGAAGCTAAAATGATCTTAACAGGAAAGCTCAACAGCCATACTCATCTTGGGAGTTTATGGGAGTTTACTAGAGTAAAATTCAAATCACAAAGTATTTTTCAGACCACTATCCATCATCTGTATGAGTAATGAATGACATCTCTCAATTCCGTAACGTGTCACCTCTACAAAGTTCTAAGCAACCTCATTCTGTTACAGATTGTGGGGCTAAGAGTGAGAACATACAGCCACCTTTCACTTGAAAAAATATAGGCTTTAAGATGATGGCTTCTACCGTTCTCTCACCTGTGGGCCAGCAAAAACAGAAGAAATATTCTATGGAACACTAAGGCCAGAATTTAAAAAATGTATATTATTATTTTATGAATTCATTTTTAAATCTAATATTAGTGAACATTTTACCCAGGTGCACTTTGTACTAATGGGAATAACTTTTTTTCAGACAAGCCGTTGAAAATCACAGCTTTAAACAAACAAACAAAAAAGCTGGCTTGCTTGAAGGACCATGATCAGGAGAAACAAGGCCCGCTATAGTGCTCACCACCAAGAAAGCGAAGACGTTTCCATACCTCAGGATCAGAGCTCTCAGAGTTGGCACAACTTGTCTGAGACACAGACCTACCTACCTGGGACAGTAGCTACATCTCTGCACAAAATATTTTTTTTGGTTCTTTTTAGGCCACAACCAGCAATGCTCAGAGGTCAATCCTGGCTCTGCACTCAGTAATTAACCCAACAGGGCTGGAGTGGGGGGAAGGAATGACCACATGGAATACTGGGGATTCAACCCAGTGAGCCAAGAGCAAGGCAAATGTACTACCTGCTGTGCTATCCCTCTGGTCCACAGATCTGATCTTAGGTATTTATCCCCAGCCAATAAAAGGAAATATTGAAATACTCTTCTTTCTTGCCAAGGGAACAATGTTTCACATTTGTCAATTCATCGAGAGGGAAAAAATCCCAGCACCACCCAGAGCCAGAGTGCTGAGAGCACTGAGAGAGGCTCTGCATCTGTGGCCTTTCTGATAGGCACCTCTCTGCAGGCGTCCCAACATTACGAAAGAGCAATGCCAAGGTAATGTGAATCCGTCTCCGAATTTTGGGTGTCTTGCCTGGCTGTCAAGAAGTGAGTACGAGGCCCCTTCAATACCCACCATAGGGTGTCCCACTGCCATTCTCGTCCCCAGAGGCCCCAGGCTGTTGCTGTGCATGGAGTGGTGTGCCGCCCGGCTGCTCCTGGCAGACGTAGATGGTCAGGCGGGGCCTGACTGACCTGCAATCAGAAAAGGAATTCATGAGCCTGGAAGAAAAGGCGGCTCACACATGGACAGATGACAACTATGGGGATACATTCTGTTCCCTTACGAGAAATTTACAGTGCTATTTCATCATAAAGAGTCAATACTGATGAAAATCAAAACACCTCAGACGTTTGTCAGAGGTGGGCTAATCTGATGATCAAGAGTGTCAACCACGGACATGGTCTGCCGGATGTTGGTCAACTTAAATTTCAAGATGAAGCTAGCAATTTAAAATTAGTAAGCTTCGATTTTAATGGGATTCTCACATCACAAATCCAAAAGGAGCAATGACTGTATATGATTTTACAAAAAAGCAGAGTTTACGGTGCTACCATTTTAATTCACAATAGTCATACGATCTTGAGAACCAGAGATTCTGTATTGCTCACCGAAATGAGAAGTTTGTTTTCTTGGCAACAAACCCAGTCGTCTTCAAGAAATCAGTACTGCCCATGTGCATTTTTCTACCAGTCTTACAGTCTACCTCTGCCCTCATCAGTGCCTGCATCATATTGGACCTGCCCTGAAGGTGTACACAAAACAGTCTTCTCGTGAGCACAATGCTGCCGCTGCGCCACACGCCCACATCACGTGGAGACACGTTCTGCCCGATTCCCCACAGGAAGAGAGAGACACTCTTCTCCCAAGAGCCAAAACACCATGTTTTACCTTGACTTCAGAGAATTATAGAGCCGAATTCCATCGGCTGCACCACAAATTTGTACTAAGTCCTCCTTTGTCAATTTTAGTAAGTCGGCACCTGGAGAACAGCAAAAGAAGCTTCTTAACAGAATGTACAGTATAAAGGGACAAGCAGGCCTGCACAGTCTCCACAAAGTAAAGTGAAAGTACCCTGATTAAGTATATATACGACAGGCGTTTCCAAAATTAAGTGGCCTTAGTCTTCTTTTCAGGGGGCTGAAAAATCATTCAGGCTGCTCTGGAAATCACTTAATGCCAACAAAAACCCAAGGCTACTGCTGGCCCCTTCAAGGAGGAGGCTCACTCACTGTGGATAAAAATGAACACACAAGATATTCAGTCCACACTAGCCCCACCGAGCTGTCTCACACATCCTATATTAAGAAGGAACTTGGGACCGGAGAGATAGCATGGACGTAGGGCATTTGCCTTGCATGCAGAAGGACGGTGGTTCGAATCCCAGCATCCCATAAGGTCCCCAGAGCCAGCCTGACAGAAGCAATTTCTGAGAGTACCAGGAGTAACCCATGAGCACTGCCGGCTGTGACCCACAAAGCAAAAAAAAAAAGAAGGAAATTAAGGGGCTGGAGAGATAGCACAGCAGGATGGCGTTTGCCTTGCATGTGGCTGACCCAAAAT